>JAHWFO010081600.1:466605-479136 GCA_023313115.1 Rhysida immarginata | reverse complement strand
TGATTTCCATGAAATCGTGGCTAGAGCGCAAACGTGCATGTGTCCGGATATTTGTGATCATATAGTGTATATTAATGTTTTCACAGACAGAAGGCATCAAATAATGACAGTACAGGCTACTGATTTTTAAGAAATGGCAGTTCAATTAGCAGCAATGTTGAAGAGTGATCGCAGGTGTGAAGGAGAAAACAGAAGAGACTGATAAATTGATCTTGGTGACCCCACATCAGAATCTAAAGAGAAGAAAAAGTCAGTAGTATTGTATGCTGGTAAAAACTTTATTGAGATTCAGAGTGGAGTTCATGGCCTGTTAATGATAATTGAATCAAATAAATAAAAAAGAATTCATAAGAAGTTCAGTTTTTTTGTTACATTATACCTCAGCTGTTCAAATTTAGGATGAAAAATAGGAAAGAAATTTCCACAACCTGGAATCGAACTGGGAACCTTTGGCTGAGTTCCCTAACACACCAACAAATTGCACCACTGCATACATGAAAATTAATCGCTATTTACGTTATCTTAGGGCTTGGTTGGAGCAGATACTTAGTCTGTAGGCTGGTAATATCTTTCCTAAGGCATAATATTCAATAAAGAATAATTCATGTTTATCATGTATTTATCATATCATAAATTTATCATAAAATAATAATTTTTTCATCATAAATAAAAATTATTTATGGAAATTTCAAGTTTACTAGCACTTGATTCACCAGGCAAACACTTTACTTTCTGCAGTATGGAATATTTTTTAAAAAGTATAAGGAGTAAGCAAAACTGATGATACTAAGACCATTACCAAACAAATCGTAGCTTCGTAGCATGAAAATCCAGCAGCAGGTCATCTCAGCACAAGCAAAATGATAGCCAAGGTTTTCAAGCTGTATTATTGGCCAGATGTTCGAAGATATGACATAATTTTTAGCGACATACGAGAAATGTCAGCAGAATAAGATCTCTAGTACGTTAATATTTTCAAGCATTGTAACACCCACTGGCCGATGGCATATGATGATGCCAGACTTCGTCATGCTCTTACCTCGCACGCCCAAGGGGTAAACACATTGCTTACCATCACCATCAAGTTTTGAAAGAAATCAGTCTGTTGCCATGTAAGTCACGCATTGTAGCAGAGGATATGGCCAAGTTATTGATGAACAATATATTCAAAGTGTACAGCTTACCATAAGCAATAGCATCCAACAAGGAGGTCAGGTTTAGATCTACTTTATGGCAGTACATATTCCAAGTACTGGGTATAAAGATCAAATTTAGTATTGCATACCAACCACAGATGGATGGCAAATCAGAGCGAACCATTTAGACTGTAAAACAGATAATTTGCAATTATATAAATAGAGAAAAAATGTGGGATGAGGTGATGATACAACTGAGATTGCTATCAACTCAGCAGTGTCCGAGAGCACAGGGTCTAGAACATATTTTTGGACTTAGGAAGGGACATGCAGATTCATCCAAGTTTAAATAAATCCACATGGAACATGGATGGCTAACACAATTTACTTGAGCGTCATTTAAATTGTATAAGGCAGTAGCAGATGATGTTAAAAAGGTGAATAAACGTAATGCAAACAATTATAATGAGCAACTTACGAGATTTCATTGTAAAAAAGCGAATTGGGTATGGGAGAGTGCATCATGGTTGAGAAATCTTAAAGGCAAGTTGAAAGGCAAGAAAGAGGAAGAGACAGATTCCACTATTTCCACAGCGAGTTTATTTGACATTTCATTAATGTACATTTCAGCTACAAAGCAGCCATCATCAGTATGAATCAATTTTTCAAATCGACAATCAAACAGTGAAGTGTACATTTCTTCATATTGGACAAATACACCGCTTTCACAAAGCTCATCGAAACAGAATAAATTCCAAATGAAATACACTGCGATAGTCAAGAAGCCTAATCAACCCAAGTGGTCTTCCATATTATACAAAAAAGAAAATAAGATTGATGACTGTCAGATACAAAAGAACAAAGTGAAAGAAGATTATCACATATTCCAGTAGTCTGGGAAAGAAACGTTGCTGATGTCTTCAAAGTTGATGTCAAAAATGTGCCTCGGTTTTCGATACTTCATATGCCATTTCATATCCATTGAGTTCTTCAGTATTCCAGTCACTAGGTCATTGTCGTGAATCTTCATCTTCTGCACCATAATCAAAAGGAGGTCCTGTATAAATATTCCAATGTGGACCATCGTTAAATCTGAATGGATGATTGTTTTTTCACATACCTTCTGTCAAGCTGAGCAATGGTTCTCAGAGTCACATTCTGGAATTACTGTAGCTTGCTCCATCTGCTTCTACAGATAGTCGCCCCCGCAGGCATGCCATAGAGGAGTATGGTTCAAATAATCGAATTGTACAGAAGTAACTTATTGTCAATGCTGAGGGTGTTGTTTTGGCCCAGGAGAGCAATGAGACTGTACTTAACCCTCATTGCTTTGTTCAGAGTGAGGTCACGTGACAATTCTACGAGAGTCTTGAGTCGATGATAATACCAAGATATTTGTAGTAGTCTACCCAGTCCAGTTTCTTATTGAATAGAACAACAGATCTGGGGGGTGCTTTAACTTTCTGTTGAAGTACATAATCTTGCACTTTCCGACCTTAAGATAGAGCTTCCAGCAGTTAAACCAGTCTTGGAACAACTTCAAGGCGCGCTGGAATGTGAGCCAGCTTGTGTGCCCATGTCATAATGGCAGTATCGTCAACATAGAAATATAGATTATAATTTTTGGGTTTCGGGAAATCATGTACATAATAATTAAATAGCATGGGCCCTAGGTCTTTACAACACGGAGCGTGGATAGATTTTCGCCAACTTTAGCTTGGTAGGACCTGTCGGTAGAAAAGATTTCACCATCAAAATCAAATCAGGAGGAAACCCGTCTCTAATCATCTTGTATACAAGGACCCTATGTCACACATGGTCAAGAGCTTTACTGACATCCAGGAATACCACTCTGCAGTACCTGGAAAGGTTCAAGAGGATGCTCAAGTCTTCTACGAGCGTCCATATGTGCATCTGACAAGAGTGGGTGGCACAAAAGCCAAACTGATCTTTCCGAAGTAGATCGTTGTCGAGACAGTGGTCTTGAAATCTGACGAGGATCATTTTCTCTAAAACTTTAGACATTGAGGGGAGCAGAATAATAGGTCGGTAGCTCGAGGAAATTGCTAGGTTTTGCCCCTGCTTGGGGTACTCAAAATAATGGATTGTTTCCAAGATGCAGGGAAGTAAGAAAATTTCCGGCAGTCGCTAATGATATTAGTCATAAATTTTTTTGGAAGATTAATAAGGGCGTTATTGCTCACCTTTTCTCTTCCTGGAGCCTTCTTCTTTTTCAGTTTACCTATAACGGTGGCAATCTCTCCGGCCTCGACGTTGTTCTTCACTAAAAGCTGTGGGTCTTCATCAAAGTTAACGTGACCTTCTTCCACATCCTTAGACATGATTTGGCTCTCAGTATTGCTGATGATAGGAGTAACAAATTGCATTTCTAGTGAATATGTAATGACTTGGGCATTGTTCTGATCAGTTTGTACATAGTCACCTTATGGTGTATGGAATGGAGGAAACGTATTATTCTCCTTCTTCTGTAAAGCTCTGACCATACTCCAAATGGAATTGTCGCGAGCCGATAAGCTTTTGAGTTTGTCATTCCAGCTAGCATCGCGAAGATCTGTTATCTCTTTTTGGACACTTCGCACTAGCCTGTTGTACTTGGTTTTGAGCCAAGGTTCACGATAACGTTGCCTTAGTCTACAGGTCCTGTTTTATTCAGCAATTAGGCATTGGATTCCAGGAGTGATACTGGATTGGCATTTGGGTGCTGGATTGGCATTGGATTCCAGCAATTATTTCATTGGTATCAACGAGGTGGTTTATTCTCTGATGGATAATGACTAGCTTCTATGGCTCTGTTAATACATCTGGTGATGTCTTCAACACGTTGAACAATGTCTTCAGTACAGTTCGCAATGTGGGGATGGCAGCCATAGTCCTTAATAATATCTTTGTAGAGCTTCCAGTCTTGATGATGTCTGAATTCTTCTCCGAAATTTATGTCTACATTGTCAAAGTTCAATGCCACAGGCTTGTGGTCAGAAGAGAGGTCATCAATCGTGATGATATTGTATGGTTTGTAGAGCGAGATGTCCAAAACATCACTAGTAGGAGAATGGTTGCAGTAGTAGGTGTCCTCTACAGGTCCAGCCACGATGATATCATCTTTTTTTTGTATGTACTGTACCTATAGTGAATCAGGCCGTTGTAGTTCGGCGTTCTGGAGTTCCAGCTTGGGTGTTTGGCATTTAGTTCACCAGCCAGGATGACTGGAGTGTCACCACTGAAGAGTTCATCAAGCTCGCTATTGTCAAGAAAATGTTTAGGTGAATTGTAGAGTGCCACGAACTTCACTTCACCAAAGGAGACGTTATTGATAATGATGGAAACCGATTCCATACCTGCATAAGACTTGGAGACTAATTCTTGGTGTTAAATTCCCTTCTAAATGATGATCGCAGTGCCCCCAGAAGCACATCTTGCATCATTTGAAGCAATACAATTTGTACAGTACAAACTATAGCCAAGTAGATTGAAGTCTTGGCTTGGTTTGAGGTGAGTTTCACAAAGGAACGCATTGAATCTCGATACACTTTCGGAGAATCGCCCTAGCATTCCATATCACGCACCGAAGTTCACTTTTTTTGATTACTGTATAACGTTTTGAAACCATAGTATAATTAGTTGGTCATAAGGAGCCCACTCGACTGTGGGTAACTTTTGCCTAGATTAGAAAATAGATGAAAGATACGTCCTAATTGCTTATACATACCTGGTAGGTCGTTAATGTTGATCCCTATATCCTCTGGTTTAGACACACCAGCAGTATAGTATCTGCCTGCTGTCACTTTGGAACTAGGCATCCTTTGAACCTGCAGGTATTTTGGACATTTCCTGTGGCTTGAAGTGTGCTGTCCACCACATCTGATACACTTTGGGGGGGTCATGTCCTTTAGTCTTGGGGCAATCTCTAGACTGGTGACCCTTTGCGCATTTATTGCAATGAGGATCTTCCGTGCAGCCCATGGCTACGTGTCTGAAGCGCAGACAGTTATAGCATTGTAGTGGCTCCTTGTTCCCTCAAAAGGCCTCCACTAGCACTGCCAGCGGCCCAATACGTGTGATGTTCTTCAATGACTGGTTGTGTTCAGTGTTCGGGAGCAAAACCAAAACCATCGTCATATCAATGGATCCTGTAGCTTTCCGTAATCGAATTATCTTTTCCGGGAAGTATTTGGCTCTTTTATTTTAGGTATTCTTGAAAGTCAACGAGGTCATATGTAATATCCATATTACGAATCACATATTTCAAGACCTTCTCTTTCATTTGATGATGCTGAATTTTTAAAATATTGTCAGAACTTACTTCCAGAGACTAACCTGTTGTGAGTTTCTTTGTCTTTACATTTAACGTTGACGGTTTCAGCTCTGCCCGTATGAACGGTGATCTTTTCCACAGGAACATGCTTCTTGAGCTCAGTTAAAATCGTCTTAAATGGGACGCCATTAGTCCTCACAATAATTGGCGGTATATATCTCTTCGTGATCTAATGGTCTTCATTAGCTAAGCGACTCTGTCCAATTTTCGGATTTCTCTTTCTAGATGCTCTGACGACTTCTTCATTACTCTGGAGACGATCTTTAGGTTATCGATCCTCGTGCCTCTTCTGAATTTTTTATTAGCAACACCAATCCAGGGTCTGCCATCAACTTCTTTATCGGTTCCATCAGAGTGACTTCTCTTATAGCCACCAGTTGTCGAGCAGTCACTATTTTCAATTATATCCATAGACTCCACACTTTTAGCACAGGAAATAGTTTTAAAAACAATAATTATCTTGCTGTTATCAACCGGTATATCTTTCGTGCAGTTTCCTGTCTTTGGAGTCCCTGAGCATTTCCCAAAGGCTTCCTTAAGTTCACTTACCTTGTCAATAACATCTCTATGAGAGTCTTGAATTACCTTGTATACTTCACTTTAAGACTTTTGTATAAGGATTCGACTTTTTTCTCCAGTGCACTATACTTAGCATTTATTTCATCCCAGAGAGCTTTAATCATTTCTTTGAACATCCAAGCAGGCATCATTTCTTGCAAACCTAGCATCCAAGCAGGCATCCTAGTAAGCCTTTTCACAAGGCACATTTTTACCATCCGCCCCTAGCAAAGGCTCCTTAGTCGAATTCAACGTGGTTAATTTGGACGAAGCCATCATATTCCTAAAATATAATTGTATGGAACCAGGGGAGGGGAGAGGAACCTTGCAGTCAGGTATGTGCTAAAGAAGCCATCCTAATAAGGACGCACCTAGCTGTAAGGAAAAAAGAAAACAAGTCAGGTTAGCGAGAAAGTTAATTCTATGCCATTGACCCACTCATGAATGATTAGAATAAATATAGATGATATGAAAAAAGTCCTGAGATAGGTTTGCGAGGAAATTAATCCCAACGCCAGGGACCAAGAAGGATAATGAGCATCTTAATGTACTGGTTTACGGGAATATTAATTCCAATGCCAAAGAACAGCACGTAAGACGTAACAAAAGGTGAATATCGCCCTGAGTAGGGCGCACCGTGAAGTGAAAGTAATGAAATTATACTTGAAAAGAGAGTAGTTAGTCCGTTCTGATCGTCCTGATCGTCCTCAGCTTAGGTTCTGTCCTATCATAATCCCCAATTTTACAAAGAAAAATGTGATTTATATATAGAGAAGTTGGGTTAATGATATGAGTTAGAAGGAATGTCTTGAAGTTGAAAGGCCATTGGATCCATAAACCACGGACCTAGGAGAAAGCACTGCTAGGCAGTAGAAGTTTTTATAGTATGCTCCAGTAGTTTTTTCCACGGAAGATCTAAGGTTACAGTGTCCAGATTGAGCAATGAATTGTCCAACTTTTTAAGATTTCCCATGACTTCAAGAAATCCAGCTTCTTTGGTTCATCTACCACCTAAAGAATCTGAAGCTGGTCTATATTAAACTTATGCCCAGTTTGTATAATATGGTCAGCCATCGATGACCTGCTAGGTCTGTTGTTTTTATCTTGTTCCAGGTGATCTCTGGCCCTGGTTTCCAACTTTTAATGGGTCTGACCAATATATTTCTTGGGGCATGTTCCACAATAAAGCACGTATATCCCAGGCTTTTCTTGTGGTAGTATACCATCTTTGGGACTTCCCAGCAGCCGTTTTAGCGAGAACTCGCTATTAAAAATTAGCTTGAGTCCGAAATTCCTGAAAATCTTCTGCAATCTCTTAATCAAAGGGCGAATGTACGGGATACTAAGAAATTTAGTGTCAGTCTTGTCCAGTTGCAGAGTCGTGGTTCAGGAGGCCCTCCTCTTGAAAAAATGCTTCTTGTTAAGTTTGTCTATATTGTGATTTTCAAGTGCCGCTGTCTTATGTCTGTAGCAATGGTTAGAATCTTGTCTCATATAGGTGTGTAATGTCAAAGCCAAGCCGGTCCTCCTCTCTGCTGACCATCATATCCAGGAAGGACAAATAACCTCCATGTTCCCTTTCAACCGTAAATTTAATGGTGAGACTCAAACAATTGAGTCTGTAGTGGAGAAGGTTTATTTCATCCACCCGGCAGATGGTGAAGATATCATCCACATACCTACACCATATCTCTGGGAAATAGCTGAGACAGTCATGGGCCTTGTTTTCGAGATGGTGAAGGTAAAGTTTGGCCAGAAATGGGTTTAAACAATTGGCCATGAGAGTGCCTTGTTCCATTTTAAAGAATCAGTTGTAAATTGAAAATAGTTGTTGAAAAACACTAATCTACAAAGAAGTAGGATATCCATCACCACAGCTAGTGGAACTTCGTTATCATCTAGGATCATCCTCTAGGATGGAAAAAGTCTCATTGATAGGAATACTTGGGAAAATTGAAGTGACAACGAATGACACCAATATGTGTTGTTCAGGGATTGTGATGTTGGTGAGTTTATGAGTAAATTCAAAACTATTTCTGATCAAGTGATTATGTCCTGATAAAATCAGTTTTTGCTAAAATTATTTAATACTCTAGATATTATGCTTGCGGATGAGTTAGTGTTGTCCATAATGGGATGCGGTTTATTCTACATCTACAGGAAGCCGAATTAAGCACCATCCTACATTAGACAAGATTCTAACCACTGCTGCAGACATAAGACAGCATCATTTAACCATATGATCGCTCGGGCCATGAACATATCTCTAAACCAGGAGAAGAGGATAGAAGAATTCGAGAGGATGAAGGAGGCGGCCCAGTTGAACGGCTTTGGAAAACACTCTATTTACAAACTTATCAAGAAGGAACTATTCAAGAGGAGGGTCTCCAGAACCACGACTCTGCAACCAGACATGACTAAAACTAAATTTCTTAGTAATCAGTAAAATCGCCCTTTGATCAGGGGATTGGAGAAGATTTTCAAGAATTTATGACTCAAGCTAGTTTTTAATAGCGAACTCTCGCTGAAAGGGCTGCTGGGAAGTCCTAAAGATGGTATGCTACCAGACTAAAGATCTGGGATTTACCTGCTTCATTGTTGAACATGTCCCCAAAAATATATAGGCCAGACCTGTCGAAACTTAGAAACCTGGGCCAGAGAGCACCTGGACCACATTAAAAACAACAGACCTAAAAGATCATCGCTGGCTGACAATATTTTACAAACTGGGTATAATTTTAATGTAGACCAGCTTCAGATCCTGCAGGTGGTAGATGAACCAAAGAAGCTGGATTTAGTGGAATCATGGGAAATCTTAAAAAACTAGGACAACTGATTGCCAAATTTGGACACTGTACCCTTAGATCTCCTCCCGTGGAAAATCTTATTTGAGCATTCTAAGAAAACCACTGCCGTGTTTTTTGGATCCAATGGCTTTTCAACTTCAAGACCTTCTCTCCTACTCCTATTCTCATTGGCCCAACTTCTCTCTATATACCCCACATTTTTCTCTGTAAAATTGATTTATACTAATACGAGTTACTTTGTAGCCGAAAGTACATTTATGAAATGTCAAACAAACTTCATTTCCAAGTAAACTATAACTAACTCCAAATATCAGAAGTCTCGAGCTGCGATTTAATTTCTTTGTTTCTTATTCTGAGTTCATTAAACTTTTTGATGGTTTGGATAGAAGAAATTCACGATCGATGAACCGGGAGACCGCCACCAATTGGGCTTATTTATCTTGGCAACGTGATTGTCTTTAAGAAAGTTAGTGACGTCATGGCTGTACAAGTGTCTGCGATAGCCCAATTGATAGAGGTATGGACCGTGACAGTCGAGGTTCCTAGTTCGAATCCAGGACGCAGACTTTTCCCATCAGTTTTCTAAATAATATCATTTTCATTGTATTTGGAGTTAGCTCCAGTTTATTTTCTTTATTTCTCATTACAAAGATTGTTAAAGAGTGTCAGCTAAGTTACAGATACCACCTAATTGGCATTGTGTAAACACTGTTCCAGCTAAAACCAAGAAAAAAGAAGTATGGACAAGTGAAGAGACCTGGACCATTAGCCGATCCAAATACAGGGCGTCTAATAATTCCTAGGGAAAACTTTTAGAGGAGGTAGTATGGGTGATTCTAAGCAAAAATGTTCATATGAACATGGGTCCCAATTTGAACGATAACTGGGATATGAACAGAAATAAAACTGCTGCCACCAAGATCAATATGGTAATAATTCAGGTTCCGGAACGCCTAGAATAATAAAGTTTAGGGGAATAATTGGGCCCATAACACTGTGTATGCCTTTAAATTTTGAACGAATTCCAACAAGGAGTTTCCGGGTTATGTAGTCTAAATCTTAAAACGTGCTGATTAGCACCCGCATGTGAGTACTTTTAAGATTTTGAATGCGATTTTGAAAACTAATGCTAACCTAAAATTTTGTACCAGGAATTTTGAGACAACCTGTATTTGTATATGTATCGAGTGCAAGTTCTGGCTGACTTAAGAGGGTATCAGCCAAACTGACAGTTTTTGGTACAATGCAAAGTATACCCTAACTCAATTGGAACCAGAAAAAATCTTCACAATCTAGATGTTTAATTGAGTTTCGTTTTCGAATTCAAAAACTTAAAAAGGACAAATTGACCGGAAGGGACAAGGTAGTGCAAATGAATGTAATAGAATCGCAGGCATTCCTGTGTTCGGGCCATGGGACGTTGTCACAAAGAGATAGAATGTTCCATAACACGAAAGGGGAGAGACGAAGCCAAACGAGAGCGGAGCAAGTCCGGAGACGAGATTGAAACTGGAAAGGAAGGAGGAAGTCATACGGTGCTCGGAGAGCAATACAAAAAGAGATCAGGAGCTGTGATCCATTAATAATTATTTAGCAGGACGATAATCGTTAGTGTTTCGACTTTCAATATTTGAGAACAATGATTATGGTGAAGATAATGTTGTAGCCAGCGACTGCAAGCCATGATAGGCATCGACAATAGTGAGTCCTCATTTGTGAGCTGGTTGTGTGCCAGCTAAAGTGAGATAACAAATTGCATTACAAGACTTTCATTATGGAGAGCAGCAAGAATTAAAAGCTGAATGGACTGGTGAGACAAATCCTTCACTACAGAAAATAGGCATCAGAATTCACCACAAGACTGGTTAGCTTCAGGAATGAACCTCAATACAAGGCAGTAAAACGGCATGAAACTCTATGGCGATATTTCGTAGCAAGTGCACGGCTCTGTTTCAGAATGAGAAAAGTTAACATATTATTTTCCATCTTAGGCTTCCACGTTCTTCAAACTCAGTGCCCCCACCAATAGGCTGTCTTACTGTCCTACTATGTCAAAGCAGCTGCCACATTCGGCGAACCTGTGCTACCCTATTCTTATTTACTAGTTTGAAACCATATTTATTATACGCTCACGTATACTTTAAATCTCTTCCAGGTGTGTCATTTAGTCTGCTTTTTCTTCGCAGCTTATGGAGGAGAAATTTAATTTCTCTTGTTCAACGATGCGAATAAACTGTTTCCTGTATGGGTAAGATCTCGCAATTTCTGATACTTGGCGTTTCTTCTAGCATGAGGGTTCCGCAATATTTTGAAACCCTTCAAAGAACTGAATCGTGTATCTCAGCAAGAGAAGTGCTATTTCTACGAAGAAGATAGTTTTTGTATGAATTATATCTACAGAATAGAGTCTTTGTCAGATCGTCGAATTGGGAAAAAAAGAGGAAAAATCGGCGATCGAGAAAGATCGAAGGAGAAGTAGGAGCAAGAGGAAAACATATTCGGAGAAGAAGAAATCGAATCCCCTGCCACCCCGGGAAGAAAGTAGAAGATGCGCGAGAGCGAGAAGGAAGAAACCAAGCCACGGATTGGTGGAAAAAGGGGAGGTGCAAGAGACGGAGAAAAAGAAGACACAGAGAGAGTTTTGGAAATGAGGAGGAAAGACAGGAAAAGGAGTAGAAGAATGGAAACACATTGGCCATAGGAGAAATTGGAAGGAAGCCGAGAAGACAAGCAGAAAAAAGATGTTCATTATGGTACAATGAATAAAGTGCTTTCTGCGAACTCAAGCAGAGGAAACGAACGAGGGAGAGACAGGCGTGGCTTCGTAAAAAGTAAAGAACGCGGACGTCTCGAGCGTGAGCGTTTCCGACCGGCCTATTCTTCCAGAAATTGAATCTCCGGCCCGTGACTTGAGAGGACAGCGTTTCCAAGACATTTCTCAAGCAAGTGATTTAAATATTAAATCATGGAAACGAACATTCGTGAACTCTAACCGAGGTTATACCCGCTGACGAAGGACGCCCGCGCGAGGTCGACGAACCCGCCATCAGCTATGCCTTTCGCCGCCAGAATTTGAAAAAAGGAATTACAGGAGGATTCCGACGCTGCCTGCGGAAGCTACCAGGGGTAGTGACCTGCCTTCGCTGGACGACGGACCAGAGCCTGTCCAGCCAAACTTCGTAAGGGTAAATGACTGCTCTCACTCCGACGCGAAGTCGAGCCCCGACGACGCCGCCGTTTGCTCATCAGCCTCCGAAGACCCCATCGCGAGAGAATTGACTGGCCAAGGGAACGACCTCTAAATTCCGACTCGCCCTTCGACCATATCACGTTAGCCACGACGACCTCAGTAGCTCGGCATATGCAAGCAACGCAGTGAGCCTAGCGAGCGCCCCAGACCGCTTGTATTCGGACACAGAGCGCTTCGGAGATCTCGAGCTGCGAGCCACATTCGGCTTTAGCGACACCGGCACAGGGTACTGTTGACAATATTTATTAGTGGCTAATTTTAGTGGAATTAAGAACAATTAGTTTCGTTAAGTTTTGGAATAATCTTTCTCTTTAATCCAAACTATCCTCGTTAAGAACTAGAAGCAGTCCCATTTCATTGCTTCAGAAACTTTACTATTTTCTTTTCGGTTGGAGTTAACTAATATACCCTAATTTTTCGAATATAACGCGCACCATTTTGTAGTCA
>JAHWFO010081600.1:413236-460506 GCA_023313115.1 Rhysida immarginata | reverse complement strand
ACTCTCGTTGCCAAAAAACAAAATAAAGGGCTAGCAAAGCCTCACACGGTTGTATTCAAGAGTTCTTAAAAGTCTTAAGCCTTCAGTTCCAAACACACTGTCTTGGGATGACTTTGTATAAAGCATCATATCGGTTGTCAACACGTGAGATCTTATTTAGCATTCTTTCATTGTTTCTTGTGTACGGTAACTTTTATTTAAATAATATATTGTTTTATTGAGGAATTTCCCAATCATTTTTGAAGCATTCTCACCTATACCCCAGGACAAAGAAGTTGTAAGCCTCAGTCAATGAAAGCGCATTTATTTACATTTGCTGCAAGTTTAGAGATAACGGTACTAATGGCTTTTATTATTATTTTTTAATAGCTTCTGCTCAGACGTATAATCACAGTGATGTATGCAATGAAATGTGTCAGACACCATGCCGGTAAGAATAATTAACTTTTATACTTTTTTACTTGTCTTAATAAGAAAATCAGTTCATTAGCCTCAAGGTATCCATAGTCAGGGGCAGTGGAGACGAAGTTGTTAGCGTGGGTAGGAGATTTCTGTTTACAGCATACATTTCAACTTGCATTAGATCGTTTGCAGCCAAGTATAAAAAGACGGATAAAAATCTGCGGCTAAAACTGGCGTTCTACTTTGGAACACAGCCTGCATAATGCACTCTCCATCTAAGGAGTGTCTCACTGTGTATAAGTAGAGAAGTTCAAGTACCTCGGGACTGCATTTATGAGTTACTAGCAGAGGACCCGGCATTGCCTGGGATAATTACACATGTAGGTAAACAGAAAAATCTCAAGAAGTTAAATTATAACTTCAAATTGATTAAATAATAACTCAATGAAGAAAAGACAGAGCGAAGGGACTATCCATTCTATGAAAAAACCGAAAAACAGGAATTCTAGGAAAGCCAAAACGTCAGCTAGAAAGTAAAGCCAACCTTTGACTTTATTCTCATTTATGGCCATTAATCTTGCGTAATGGCTGAAGTTGTGCAATCTTGACTACAAGCGGATTAAATGAGATGCCTGAAATTTGTAACAAATGTTATCCTAAAAGATAGAAGGCGCCATAACGAAACCTTTAGATAAGTGGGCCGCGATTCTCTGCAGTGGAAGGTCTCAGTTGCAGAAATTACAAGGGATATTTATTAAGTAAAGCCCGTTCTGTAATAAAAACAAAACGACTCTATACATATTTAATATTTATTTTATTTTAGATTCTATATACCTTTAACTATTTTCCACATATTACTTTAACATTTATCATAGCGCTAAATTAGCTTCTGGATGCATATAGAAGTCTGCCACTGGTAAGGAAAGGATGCAGTTTTCAAAAGTTAACTTTTGCTGAAATGAAAGTTGGCGATGAACTCTTTTACACACCGGAGCAGGCGGTAGACAGTTGACGCGATGTCCGGACTATAAGACCGGTGGTCGAATTGGTCCAAACCAAAATGTCTGACTAGAGCTTGCGTTTGAGTACAAGCAGCAAAATTGCAAGTTCAATGCATTATGTCCCTTCACATGTTTCCTGCTGTCAGAAAACGCAGTCAGCGGAACCTCAGTAATATTAAATATTTCAATAATGACAGAGTGTTAACCGTAAACACCGTCATTATGGCTATAAATAGTGTCCTTCTGTTCGCAAGGGATGCAGCGAACCTGTGCGTATGTGCTTTCCTATGAGCGTGCAAGATTTACAAAGATATTTAACTCATCTAGAGAACTCATACATTTGAGGACAAATGTTGAAAACAATTATTAACAGATTTTATTCATATGACTCTTTTTTACTTCCTATTGAATATATCAAAATTGACAATTGAATAATTGATTTTTAAACTACTTTTAAGTTACAAACAATTAATGCAAGTTACAATGGTGAAAAGTTCGGGATAGCAGGTAAATAACCATAATTATATTAAAAATAAAGGAAATTATTATGAAATCTAACCACCATTTGACTTCACAATTTGAAGAAGACGATTTGTCGTTGATGAAAATAACTTCTTGTAAATATTTGGCCTCAATTGCATTGATTAGTTGCTTACGAGTTGAATGCTGTTGGTCAGCTTAAATATCCTGACTCAAAAGATGCGAAGCATTTTCAAGGAGGATGATCAAAAACTAAGATCACAAAGCCTGCAGTTGAATGTGTACACTCTATTTCATACAAACAATAAAGCCAACTGATAGTCCATACAATAGGTTACTTTTCGACTTAGTCTCCATATCGGTTTAGGCATTTGTCGGTTCGTGGGATGAGTTTGAATATTCCCTCCTGGCAAAAATCCTGTTCATGCGTGTTCAACCACGTTGTCGCAAAGTGTTTTACCTCCTCGTCTGAATCGTCGGTCTTCTAGGTGGTCCTTCAAGTGAGGAAAGGGATGAAAGTCGCTTGGTGAGGGGTCCGTTGGGAGGGGCTTCGATGATGTCCCAGCGAAACAGTTACAACAGCGTGGTGATCTTCTGGGCTGTATGAAACTTCTACCTCTTTCCTCACTAGGAGATCGACGATTTGCTTTAGATGAGGAGGTGAAACACTCGGCAACAACGTGGCTGAACACGCAAGAACAGGATTCTTACCAGGAAGGAATATTCAAAAAGATCCCACGAACTGAGAAGTGCCTAAACTGATATGAAGACTATGTCGAAAAATGACCTAAAGTATGTATTACCAGTTTGCTGTATCTGTTGTATGAAATAAAATGTACACGTTTCATTACATGCTGTGAAACTTTACTTTTTGATCTCTCTTCGTATATTGTTGAGGTCGGGACTCCTTGCTGGTTAGTAATAATTCGTGCTGTTCCTATAGATGCATTATCTTGATGCCGTGCCCATTATTTTTGTCTGTAATGTATTTTGCAGATAAGAATGAAATTGCCTTGAAGGTTTTCCAACTGTTGGGTTTCTATATATGTGCCCTCTATTACATTTTACTTAAGGTGACCTGTGTTTGAAATGGCACCTAATACCAACATACCTCCTCCTCCACCCATTTGGTGCTTAATTTTGACTGGAGCAATTGTTTTGGCCGGCAAGTTTCGTATTTGGTTAAGGTTGCTGAAAGAAAGAGAAATGTTATATTGTTTAAAATTGAATTTAAATTTTTAATAAGTAGTTTATTTTTAAGGAACGGATATGGTTCTATACTTATCTTTGATGGGGTGTAGAGTGGTTATGTCTGACAGAAATTTTTTGAACTTCCTCTCCCTTAAAAGATCGTCAGTCATTTTCGATTTGTACCCATTTTTCTCCATTTTTTTTAAACAAATCAATCTCTTGTTTGAATGAAATATTATCTAATGACATACTGAGTGCCCTATCCAACATGAAAATAAAAGCTGAAACTTTTTGGGTCCAAGGATAGCTTGAATCGATGGGAATATAGTGAAGGTGATTGGAGGGTTTCCTATGAATATCAAAATACAGGGAGTGATTATTCCTAATTATCACTAAATCCAAGAACGTTAATTTATTGTTTTCTTCAACTTCACAAGTGAATTTGATAGAAGGAAAAAAACTATTGATGTGATTAATGTTAGCATTAACGTCACAGGAGTTCCTGTCAAAAACTGTGAAAACATCATCTATGTAACGGAACCAGGTGTCGGGAAAGTAAAAATTACAATCTTTAAGAATGTCTTCAAAACTTCTTAGGAAAACTTCCTATAGATGCATTATCTTGATGCCATGCCCATTATTTTAGTCTGTAATGTATTTTGCAGATAAGAATGAAATTGCCTTGAAGATCTTCCAACTGTTGGGTTTCTATATATTTGCCCTCTATTACATTTTTCTTAAGGTGACCTGTGTTTGAAATGGCACCTAATACCATCATACCTCCTCCTCCTCCCATTTGGTGCTTACTTTTGACTGGAGCAATTGTTTTGGCCTTGTTTTTCTGCACAACTGCACTTGTTATCAGGTCCATCCGATAAAAATCGTTTTTCATCAGAAAATGCCACCCACCCAAAATCGGTCTTCTCACTGATGTTTTCTGAGCAAATTGAAGCCTTGTTATTTTGTGTTTTGGGGTAAATGGTAGTAATTTTTCAATTATGTAAGTTCTCACGCTGCAATTCATGCCGTATAATTCTGGTTGATGCCTTCAAATCAAGATTTACTTCGTTGCGTTTACTGTTTGTAATGTAGCCACTTGTAGTTTCATTTTTAATTCCCTTGTTAATCGCATTGTGGCCAACATTGTGGCCAACATAAGCAATTTCAGCTGCTTGCTTGAAATTCTTGTGTTCAGCATACGATGCATGAGTTTCCTGTTGTTTCTCATCTGAAATCATTTTAAAACACTTCTTCTCATTCCAAAAAATGAATGGACAAAAAAATTCAAGCACTTTACTGCAAAAATATCAGTTATTTAAGTTACTGTCGCGGAATTCGCACGCCAACATGAAGTCCGATGACGTCGTCGTTCGCTTTTGCTCTTGAGTCTTCTATCACACGGAGAGGAAGGCGGGTCGACGTCAGCAACGCCATTAGCTTCGTCAACATGCACGGACCAATCAGGGTGAAGAATGTAATTTCAGCGCGGAGTTCGAAAGAGCCAAAGGGAAGGAGAAAAAAAAGTGAACCGGATTGAGAAGAAAGGAGGTCTCGTTTATGCAGCTCGCATGGAAAGGTCCGTCGAAAGAGCAGCGAACTCTATGAAATCAACAAGCTGGAAGGAAAGGGAAAGCGTTCGCCGCCCTTAACAACGAGCTTGTCACCGTACCTTAGTTCATCGGAAACGGAGAACACGCCATGCAGAGAAGCTAGCCCGGCGGAGATTTTGCCGACGTGGCAAAAAGAAAATGGAGCCAGCGTTTTGTCTCCTTGGCTGTACGAAGTCGAGCCACCGCGAGTGTTTCGCAGGACTGTGGCTGAATGGACTTTTTTACTCGTAAGTGCCCATTTCATTGTAGGCAGAAATGCCAAGTTAGTTGAAGCATCCTTCAAAGAACTGTCTTATCATGAATTACGCTATCAGACTTACGTTTGCGGACTGTGGCCGTTCAGCATGGCGTCGTATTTTCGGCATGATCTTGGTTTCACGTTAGCCTAGCTACCGCCTCAGAAATTAGCCCTCTACCTTAACATTCCGTATTTCTTGCTGGTGTTCTTTCTAAACGTTTGAAGAAATGTTTTAGTGCCAAAAAAAAAGAAAAAGAAAAAGTGAATTGTTAACTGAGTGGTCGTTAATAATTTTATTCCTTGACTTCCAATTCTAGTGTCGAACTGAATAATTAAATTATAATCATTAAGGACTTTCACCGGATTTGACCTAATCTGTTTATGTAAGGCACGTCTAGAAATTATAAAGCCAAACTCATTACTCAGAAAAACCAATGATACAATAAACACATGATATTATGCACTTATTTAAATTAATAGTAATGTCTAATGATGAGGTAGACAAAATACAAACAAGATCCGAACAACGGGTAAATAATACATAATGGAAAAACACGATTTGACCATTTCCATGTATAATAAATATACAGCCATTATATTTTTATGGTTTAATATCCAGTGAAGTTTCCGGGTTTTTTTTTGGATAACTTTAAAGATGCGCTCTGGCAAAGTTGTAACGAGGCTTTGGAGGTAAGTCACATAAAGTCCTTCGCATGCATCTACTATGGCAGTCTTCATTTCCATTGGCATACACAGAGCGTGATAATCATCCTCAAACATTCTCCATTGGGTTTAAATCTGGAAATCATGCAGGTCATTCAATGACAGGAACACCATTATTGAGAATCCTCTCCCATGTGCTTTTAGTGTTATGGACAGGAGCATTGTCCTGCTGGAATAGCCAGTGGGGTCTTTCCATTTCTTCTGCAGAAACAGGCAACTAATCTTCTAATAGATCTTCGTATGCACTAGCATTCATTCGTTTACTAATGGAGGCAATAATCGAGATATCCTGCTATCCGAAATCTCCCCGTACCATAACCCTCTACCTCCACTTTGACGTTTTGAATAACACTAGACCTCTTATGTAAAGTCGTGCCAATAAAACTGCCATGAATCTGGACCATCAAGATTGAATTTTTTTTCGTCGCTTCAGAACAAATTCTATCAATTTTCGTCCCATGATATCTTTTCTTTTAACCAAAGAAGCAGTTTTTCTTTATGGAAGTTTTTTAGAACAGGCTGCGACTTTCTCCTCTGGTACTGGAGAATGTTACTATTATTAATGACAGTTGCAATTGTGGATTTGCATACAGGAATGTCATCTCTTGATGCAAGAATAAGTAGAGACACTGAATTTGGCTCACTTCTTGAATTATTGCTCTTTTTTGGCGGATGGTTAGTTTTTCAGGTTGTCCAGTTGACTTCTTTTAGCCTTAATTTAATTTTAACCTTAAGTATTTATTCACCACTGACTGTAAACATCCTAATATTATTGCAATGGATTTCGCAGATTGTCCAGATTCATGTAGATTAATATTGCAACCCTTTTCCATTTAACTTAATCCGATTCCTCGCAGCATTCTTGACTTTCAATACAGCAGCTCATCCTTAGTAGTTGTAAGTTGTTATCATTAGTTTTTTCAGTTCGTATGCTTTATGGAAATGAATGCAAATGTGAAAGATCAAAATTAACAATTTGGGGTGAGTTAATTAAAAGAAAAAGGTAAGTGGCTGGATATTTTTTGGACACGTGAAATGGTCTGATTTTGCTTCTCTATAGTTTACAGTTTAGTATTTGTTCATTTTTTGTCTGAATGATTATTAGATTAATTAATTAAATGCGCAATATCATGTGTTTACTGTATCGTTGCTTTTTATGAGAAATGTGTTTGCCTTTATAATTTCTGGACGCACCTTATTTGGCTTATTGTATAACAGCTTTTTGAGGCTGCAATGGAGCATGGAATTTATATTTTTATAATTGTGACTTTGAACTCAATTAACTTTCTATTAAGGCGCTTGCATGAATTTTGAACATTGAATCTATTTCGTTTCAATCAACATTGGTGTGTCGAAAATGTGTTGATTCCTTGTTATTAGGCAATTTTGATGAGTTATGAGTTTAAGTAGTTGTTTATATGCTTAGCTATTCATATTTAATGCTGTCGATTAGTTCATTGTTCTTGCATTTGGTTAGTATTGGTTTAAGTATTTTTCTTATTACAATTTGGTGGTGCAAGGATTTGTGTTTATAAAATTATGCATATAATTGATATTCATATTATATACCAGTAGATAATTGCATTCATTACTGGAATCTAGTTTTCTACTACATTTAATTAAAAGTGCTAGCTATAAGTTTTGCATTTATTTCGTTTATTTAAGTTTTTGTTAGAATTTTGTGCAATAAACATTACTTTGATATTAATCCGTTCACTGTTGCGTGATATAAGTTTTCCACTGTGCTTAGTTCTATTCGCCCAGCTAAATACACGTTACAATTACCTTTTACCCGAAAAGTTTGACCGGTCCAATTTGCATATTTTGCATCTAACTTAAAAACAAAGTAAAATATCAATTGTTCAAAAGCAATTTTGATATATTCAATAGTAAGTAAAAAGGTATTATAACTATAAAATTCGTAAATAATTGTTTTCTTAGAAAACACACATCCCCCCAACTTTTATCCACCAGTGTATATACAGGGCGAGGCATTTATCTTGAGACAACTAAATATCTCTTCAGCAAGACGTTTTTGAAAAAAATGTTCCAGATAGAAGTTATATGGGTAGAAATGCAACGGCAATGCTCAATTTTCATTGGGTGGATGGCTTCAAGATTATTTCAAAGTCAACTTCGTTTTTCAAATAGAAACCTATATTTTTCTCATCAGTTCCGCTATATAAAAAAAAACCAAACAAACACCTGTTGTTCGAAAAATTATTCTCTTGGACTTTATTTCTTGTGATATTCAACTTTGAAATTTGTTCACACTACATGAAAACTGTGAATATTAGTACACTTCCTAATTCAGAGCTTCACACAAGGCTGCAAGGCTTTATAACAAATGCTAAAAATGATGACCGTCGACTTCAATACACTTATTAATTCGTTTTATAAAAGTTTAATGCGCACTGAAAAGAGTCTCTCTCATAATATTGCTACAGGCATTTCGAATGCTCTCCTTCATGTCCTCTCGAGTTGTTGGTTGCGTCTAGTATACCTTTTCCTTAAGGTAACCCCATAGGAAAAAGTCCGGAGAAGTGAGATCTGGTGATCTCGCAGGCCAATTAATTTGACTGCCCCTTCCGATCCAACGAGCATTGTAATCGCGATCAAATATTTGTCGCGCAATCAGTGAAAAATGGGCAAGGCACCCATCATGCGGAAACCACATGTTTTGTCTATTTCATCCAAGTTTATTTCATCGAGCACTAGTGGTCCAAAAATTTCTGTATTTCTGTCCATCCAATGTACTTTCAATAAAACAGGGATCTATCAGTTTGTCACCCATGATTCCACACCAAACATTGACAGTCCAAGGACGTTGGTGCTCAACTTCGCGTAACCAGTGTATATTTTCTGCAGACCAATAATGCATGTTTTGCCTATACAACTCTCCCATGATAAGTGAAACCCGAATCATCGAAAATAAGATCCGAAGAAAGAAATTATTATCCATTTCGATTCTACCACGTGCCCATTGACGAAATATCAATCCATTCCCAAAGTCATCTCCATGTAGATCTTGATCTAATGACACATGATATGGGTGAAATTTCTGACGCTGCAGTATCCTCAGAAAACATTTTTGAGATATTTCAGAATTGCTAGATATCGCGCGAGAACTGATATGAGGATCATGAACGACTGCTGTAACACTGCGATTTCGTTGTCTGCGCCAGTTACTGATCACCGGCGTTCTCTTTTTTTCGGTTGAACACTTCCTTGTTCTGAAAGCTGTTCCACAACACGATAGAAAGAACTACGCCAATGAATATCTCTATAGAGGAAAAGTTCAGCGTATAAACGTATTGTTTGATTGACATCTCATCCAGATTCTACTGCGACTAATAATTTTTCCATATTAGCTAACAATGGAATGAAGAATTAGAACTGAAAACGAGGATGAATGAACTGATAATACTCGTTACTTGCTCGTCTAAGGTCATCATTTTGAGCATTCGTTACAAAAATACAAAAACAGACAAAGTTGAATTTTACAAGAAATAAAGATCAACAGAATAATTTTTTGAACAAAAGTTATTTGTTTTCTTTTGTAGATTGCGGAACTGATGAGAAAATATAAGTTTCCATTTGAAAAAACGAAATTGACCTTGAAATAACCTTGAGGTCATGCACCTAATGAAAAATAAGCGTTGCCGTTGCATTTCCACCCCTGAATCAAATAACTTTTATCTGGAACATTTTTTTCAAAATCGGCTTGCTGACGTGATATTCAGTTGTCTCAAGATAAATGCTACACCCTGTATAAGGAGCATTCAAAAAGAAACGAGCCGTAGTCTGGAATGTTCAAGCCAGTGACAGATGGTGTTATTGTAGTGTGTGTGTAACAAAGAGTGGTTTTGGCAAGAGCGCGGAAATTCACAGGTCGCCGCAAGACGGTGACGGTGAAGTCACGTGACAATACAAAGGAAGCAGAACCAAGCGTCAATCATCCATCAGTCATTCGCGTTGCACAAGCAGTGAGTAATTGAAATAGAGGCGTCAAAAAAGAGCAAAGAGCTGTTGTTCGTTTTTTGACCATGGAAGGAATAGGGAGAACGGACATTCATCGAAGAATGTCACAATTATATGGTGAACACTGCATATCCCTTGCAAGGCGTGGCACAAGCGGTTCAGGGAAGGACGGGTATTGTTAGCCAATGATGCACGGTCTGGAACACCAAACCTCATTAACGATGACATCATTCAGCTAGTTGATGTACTCGTTTGCCAGGAACGCCGAGTTACCGTGAAAGCTATAGCGATGAGGTCGGATTGACAATCGGAAGTGTTCACACTATCATAACGAAAAGACTGAACTTACACAGTGTGCGCCCAATCGGTGCCCCATAGTCTTCAACTACAACAGGAAGCATGTCGAATGGCCCAATGTCTTCATCATCTGCAGTGCTAATCCAGGGAAGGGAATGAGTACCTGGCTGGAGATTAGTCTTGGTGTCATCACTTCGAACCAGAATCGAAACGACAAAGTTTCCAATGGAAGCATTTCCAATGTCATCACTAAAAAATCCGAGGCAATCCACACAATTGCAGGAAAGTGTATTTTGACCTGCTTCTTTGACCAAGACGGCTCCCTTTTGACAGACTTCCGGTAGCATGGTGAAACAGTGAATGCCCAGCATTACCTGCAAACCTTGATCACCGTTCGCCAAGCGAGTAAATCAAAACGATCAGGCAAGCTCATTCATGGGGTCATTCTGCTTCACGACAATACAAGAGCTCATACGGCCAACACAAACATGGCACTCTTGCAGCAATTCAAGTGGGAGGTTCTCGGTCACCCACCATAAAGTCCAGACATTTCTCCCTGCGATTACACCATTTTCGGTCCCCTAAAAAATGCTCTGAATGGCAAACGATTTACCTCGGACAACGACGTCAAGAAGTACGTGCGGAGCAGATTTACAACTCATTCCCCGGAATTTTACGAGACAGCCATTCACCACCTTGTATCGCTGTGGGACAAGTGCATCAACACTTCTGAAATACAGGTACTGGTTTCTGTTCCTAGCCCTCCAGCTTGTTTCTTTTTGAACGCTCCTGATACAGAGTGAGGCATTTATCTTGAGACAACTGAATATCTCGGAAACCAAGCATTGTACGAAAAAATGTCCAAAATCAAAAGTGAATTATTTCATGGGGAGGGTATAACGTTGAATAGGATTGTATAACGTCCCCCATTTTCAAGTATATTCAGATTGTACAGAATATTCGTGAGATGTTTTATTTTTTATCGTTTTATCAAATGATCCAACTGTTTAGGAGTTTCAGGCCCTGAATTGGGGAACTTTAACGTTTTGAACCCAATTTTATGGATGAAGACGAAGAGATAGAGAGTGGGTCTTACAGACATTCATATTATACTTTTTAATGTTCTTTAAGAATCCGAAGTGAGAATTTCAAAAATCCAATATTTTTCAATGCACACATATAGAGTCTGTCTCCATAGGACTGCCGCCCTCAAAAGTTAACTTGTGCACTTCAAAATTTTGAATTTTTGTAATTCTTAATTCAGAGTCTTTAAGACAAATAAAAAGTAGAATAGAAATGTCTTTAAGACCCACTCTCTCTATCTTTGTCTTCATCAAGAAAATTGGGTTCAAACTTTAAAAGTTGCACAATTTCAGGGCCTCCTGAACGATTGGATCAATTGAAAAAACACCAATAATAAAACATAACATAAACTAATCTATGGCTAAGAGTATTTGTAATTAAAATTTAATTTTAATTTTAATAAATTGTTAAGAAAAATTACAACAGAGCTCGATGGTCATAGAACGACGAGTTAGGTCACAGTGAGCTTTGAATGAAACATTAATTAATGTTACAATGTGGATTAGTTCAGAACAAACAGAAAATAAGAAAAAATAACTAATACAAACAAAAACGATCGAGGACAAACAAGAAGGTGGGATGCCCAGCAATATTTTCTATAACTTAAAAAAAAATTCAGAGCAATACTATGTTATCATTTGTAAATCAGATATATATTTAGTATAAAATGAAATTATTGAAAATTTCAAAAATTAATTGTTGATTAATTTACAATAATTATGTTACATTATATTTGACAACTATGTAGAAAAGTCAAACAGAAAATTAAAAGATTCAGTAGGACTTAGCATGAATCATGAACATCGCTTGTAAAGACGAAATTCTTTAAGGCTCTTTGAAAGTTGCAGTAAGAAACCGATGAACGAATTGTCAACAGTAGACGTGCCTAGTACTTGACTCCAATTATAGAAAGGCATCTGTTACAGGACAGTGACCAGCACGAAAGAAAAAGAAAACTGGGGCTTGTGTAAAAGAATAAAATCGTTTAACCACTCAAAAACGGAAAGGAAATGGTGCATTACTTATTGATGATAATTCTAGTAAATAAAAATTATACAAAAAAGTATAACTGGGGCAATTGTCTGAGAAAGTAAAACTTGGGCAAATGTCCATAAGTGAAACAAAGAATAAAGAGGTATGTGGATAATCGTAATTAAGTATAAAGAAAGGCTCTTTTACCACAACAAAAGTAATAAAGAATATAACAAAAACAAAAATCACAGAAAAAAAGTGAAATAATGATATTAAAATTATCAGAGCCATAATCTGGACCATGGCTTGTTTTGCCAAACCAATTTTTGGATCGAACTTGTTTACACTGTGCCTTGATATTACTTTTACCTTGTGCTGGAAGGAAACGAATTCCTCCTTTAATTTCTCCAACCAGTTGGTGAAGGTCTTTACGATCGTTATTAAGAGCGAATTTTAGTCCCTTGGAAAATAGTCCAAGTTCAGGGACGGTGAATTGTAAATTGGCTTGATTAATCACGCTGCAAACACAAGTGGATTTATTGACCGGAGGTTTTTGATTAGCAATTGTGAGGTTCAGTTTGTTGGTAAGTTTTTGGTTCTTTTGGATGATCTTTTTTTCGTCGATGAATTTCATTCTAAACATGAAATCATTCCAATCTTTTTTCTTTAGCGAATTACTTAGTTTTAAATGTAAATTGTATGCTTTAGCCTGTGTTACAGACAGTTTATAATTAAAGAAACGAATTTCCATGCATAATCTTTTGGTCTTATTTAAAGATAGAATATTTTTTAGAGAAGGATCTTTTGAAATATTAAATTTTATACAGCTGACAAAATTAGGAAAGACGTGTTGAAATTTGCAATTATTGAGGAAACTAATATCTGCTTTTAAACATCTATTTCTGAAATTAAGCCTGCAAAATTGATTTAACTCGCTATTAAACAGAGAAACCTGAGTAGCCATAACTGATGATAATTCTAGTAAATCAAAATTAGACAAAAAAGTATAACTGGGGCAATTGTCTGAAAAAGTAGAACTTGGGCCAATGTCCACAATTGAAACCAAGAATAAAGAGGTATGTGGATATTCTTTATTAAGTATAAAGAAGGGCTCTTTTACCATAACAAAAATAATAAAGTATATAACAAAAACAAAAGTAACAAAAAATACAACCTGGAAGCGCTTTTCGAGAGTAAAGCTCTCATCATTTGGCAGGAACCAAGGAGAACACGTGAAAAACCCAAAGTGAACTGATTAGAAACCGAAGAAAGCGGTTTATATAGCGAGAGAAATACAAGGCAGAGCAATAATAGAAAAGAAATAAAAACAATATTATTGGTTGGCTAATTGAGACCACCACTGAATTCGAGGGGAATCACCAATAGGGCCTAAGTCGGAGTTTGTTAACGTGTTATTCTTGGATTTATGGATAGCCATGCTCTTGAAAGCATCTAGCAAATGTTTTTTATTGATAGATTGTAACAGTTTTATTTGTCGATGGAAAAATCGTGACAAATCTTTGTTGAATGTTTGGCTATGGCTGATTCACTGCATCTACCGAATCTTCTGTAGTCGAGGTGTTCCTTGAATCTAGTGGATAAACTGCATTTGGTCTGACCTTTGTAAAGCGTAGAACATTGCGAACAATGGATGACGTAGATGCCTGACTTTTGTATATCTGGTACCTTATCTTTGGGATTGCCCAGCAAGTTTTGTATTTGGTTGAGGTTGCTGAAAGAAAGAGAAATGTTATATTGTTTAAAATTGAATTTAAATTTTTAATAAGTAGTTTATTGTAAGGAACGGATATGGTTCTATACTTATCTTTGATGGGGTGTAGAGTGGTTATGTCTGACAGAAATTTTTGTAACTTCCTCTCCCTTAAAAGATCGTCAGTCTATTTCGAGTTGTACCCATTTTTTTAAACAAATCAATCTCTTGTTTGAATGAAATATTATTTAATGACATATTGAGTGCCCTATCCAACATGAAAATAAAAGCTGAAACTTTTTGGATCCAAGGATGGCTTGAATCAATGGGAATATAGTGAAGGTGATTGGAGGGTTTTCTATGAATATCAAAATACAGGGAGTGATTATTCCTAATTATCACTAAATCCAAAAACGGTAATTTATTGTTTTCTTCAACTTCACAAGTGAATTTGATAGAAGGAAAGAAGCTTTTGATGTGATTAATGTTAGCATTAACGTCACAGGAGTTCCTGTCAAAAACTGTGAAAACATCATCTATGTAACGGAACTAGGTGTCGGGAAAGTAAAAATTACAATCTTTAAGAATGTCTTCAAAACTTCTTAGGAAAACTTCACCAAAATTAGGGCTGAGACATGATCCCATCGGTGTACCACCTATCATTTTATAAAACTGATTGTTGAATTGGAAGATGTTATTATTAACACAAAGTTTAGTTAACGCTATGCATTCATCACTCTTATTCTTTCGGATCTTGTTTTTGACATGAAAATATCTTTGAGGAATTCGAGAGTTTCCGGAATGGGAACGCAAGGAAATAATGATACAATGTCGAAAGAAACTAAAATCTCGCCTTCTTTAATAGTCTTGTTCTTGAGTTTTTGGACCAAGTCTGTACTATAGATGACTGAAGTGTTGAAATTAGACAGTTTTAAGGATTTGATAAATTTGGCCAAATGTTTTGAAACCAAATAGGTAGGGGTGTCAATGTTGGAAAATATGAGACGCATTTTGTTTCCAGGTTTGTGTACTTTGGGCATTGTTGGGTTAGCAAATATTAGGGATGAAGTCATATTTTTGGGAATGATATTGGGGCAACTTTTGATGCAATCTTTTACTGCTATAAATTAATTTAGGTAGAGGGATCTTATTTAATGTAACAGAAGGCCCTTATTTCTTTTCTATTATTGGTCTTCCTTGTATTTCTCTCGCTATATAAACCACTTTCTTCGATTTCTAATCAATTCACTTTGGGTTTTCCACGTGTTCTCCTTGGTTCCTGCCGAATGATGAGAGCTTTGCTCTCGAAAAACGCTTCCAGGTTTTATTTTTCTTTTATTTTTGTTTTTGTTATATTCTTTATTAGTTTTGTTGTGGTATAAGAGCCCTTCTTTTTACTTAATAAGCATTACTTATTACTGATGCCAGGAATAAGTAATACCCCGTTTCTTATTCGTTCCTGATTGTTTGAACGAGATTTTTCACTTACGCGTGCGCCAGTTTCCTTTTTCTTTCGTGCTAGGAACTACAGTTATGTTTATTAAGTGGGACATAAAATGTACCTGCATTCAGAGTTGAATAATTATGTCTGTCTTAGACTAATTGTAATTAAAAACGGGTAGAAACGATTCAACTGAGAATTGAATATTTTCTAAATAAAAAAGCATATTTGGATGTAAAAAATTTAATAACTGGTTAGAATGTGTAAAATGGGAAATAAGAAAGAAACTGAAAAAGACTTGGGAGCTTTTATCAAAGTACGCAGAAACCAATTCTGCAATTTAAAAAAACGTTTCGTATTATAAGATGTGGCAGATCCCCAGAAAATAACACCGGCTCACAAGAGATAGTGTATCCAAGAATGATAAAGTAACAATGAGGATTCTTTTGGGGCAAATAGTGAAGCCTGCAAATCCCGAAATAGATCATGCAATAACCATAAACAAAAATATTTAAAATACTCTGTAATTCCTATTAACGGATTGTCATAATACATGGTAGATGAAGAAGGAATACTAGATTTGTTCCAAAGATAAAAGAACATGACCTTAGTTTTATCTATGTTAATCGTTAAAGGGTTAAAATCGTTCCATACTTTTCAATGTAAATAAAATATTATATAAAGAAGTTAAGAAAGTAGTGTCAATACCGTATAGGTTAGCTTTAAAAAAAGAAAAATATATGTTAAGTCATTGATAAACAAATTAAAAAGAAGAGAAAGTATCGATGCCTGGGGGCACACATTGATTGGTAGTGTAAGGGTCGAAGGATATTATTCAAAGTTTAGAATAGACTGCGCCAGTGAATTATACTATTCACAAAGTAATTTATGATAAAGTTTAAAGTTACTATTACATTTACATACTATTACCTCCGCACACAGGTTCGGCCGAAGAGGAACAAATAGGCACTTAGACTGACTGGACAAATAATATATAATGTTTAATAAACATTCAACAATGATATATAAAACAATAACGTTTAAAGTAATGTAATCATAATGATAAGATAATAATAAAAAGCAATAAAGATAAGGTTCAATTCAAAGTTCAGGAAAAAAGTATTTCAATTTGTAATTAAGAATGAAATTGTATCATTTTAGTTCATTGTAAATTATTAGCAGTAAACCATGATTTTACATAAGGATTTGGTACTCAATTCATGTGGTGTACAATAAAGAAAACTGTCAATGTATGAATTCAAACTATTAATACTTAAAACAATAATCATTAATATCTGGAAATTACTGTAATTCTGGATCACCTCAGCACAATGACTTTATTAGAAAATGTAATTTAGATTGTTAATTTAAACAATTAGTGACTTAAGTAAGTTGCAATGATTGGATTATTTATCAATAATGTTAAATGCTTTCTCAATGAGACCTAACATAACTGGATTAACTACAATGTAGTTATAATAAAATATATACCAATAGATAAGATTTGAAACTTATGATGTTACTGAATAAAATCTATATCTGAGAACTAAAGAACGCTCTTAAACAGACTAACTGGATTAATGTGAAATCTGAAGAAACTATTATTTTAATTCTTAGCAAATAAAGTAAACTGTCAATGAAAGTGTATTTGGCTTTCCCACTGTGTACTTGTATCAACTAATCCTTTCTCAACTAAAGATAATAAGACAATAATATTCTAATAAATAAACGTGTAAAGGAGTAAACAAATGGGCGTCTGAGACATAAGTGAAATTAGGCTGTACTGTGTCTTCTCAATCTGTTCGCTTGGGAATCACTCTCGATCTCTCTGCCATATCGGTTCTGGCTGGAGAAGGGGTCGTCTTGTCTTGTCCACGAAGTGGCTTGAAGATTTCTCATCTCGGATCTTGCTTCTAATACTGGAACAGGGTAACTTTCGGGGCTTGGTTCGCATTCTTGAACTAACACGATTAATCCTCTGGCTATTCAGATTTGGGTTGCGGCTTAAACAAGTTAAATTGATAAAGCTGGTTCCCAGCTTAACGGGAACTCTTTGATTGCCTCTAAACTCAAGCTAACGTAACTAAATTGAAACTAAATTGAAACCAGTAATAATACACAATTTCAAACTTCCAACTGTTTAAACAAATGGAGGCCGAATTAAATCTAAATCCAGGGAGGTATTACTTCTTACTTCTGCTTTCTGGAATCGCTTCATTTCTACTGACTATTTTTCGCACTTAGCATAACTAACAAAACAATTTTGATTTCGACAGCCAATCAAACGCCTGTCAACCGTCACAAAAATGTGAATCCTCCTGTGAATCAAAGTCTGTAGATACTTCTCGTAACTGTTTTTGTACTTATAAACTCTTTGGCATTGACGTGATCATTTCTTGTCTCTTTGCTCTCTTCAAACTCTAAAGTTCAATCTTTACATTTGTCTTTCTTGCTTTCTATCTGACCATCCGTTTCTCATATTTACTTACCTAACTCTTGCAATACTCTATCGGTCCTTGAAACGATTTTAACAAGCAAAACTGTAAAATGACTCTTACTTTCTCCCTTTGTCAAACCCTAAAATTGCGTCTCCTTTAACGACTCTTAAAACCCACGCAGAAAAAATATTTAAGACAATTAGTAACTATATTTAATTCTTCTTTTTATTATAATTCTTCTAAAAGTTTATATAAAATTTTAAATTCTGAATCTACTTAAATAATCATAAACGCGAATTCAAAATGACTCATTTACAAAATTCGAAGATTTGTGCACAATAGTTGAATTTTACTTTATCACACAGTTCAAAATTTCTTACACACTCTCTATAGTTCTTAATCACACACAGTTCACTAATCAAAACTTAATGGAGGTTCATTAAACTTAATGTTCAAACTTAATAAAGGTTCAAAGTGTGATTACTGAAAGTTCACTAACCACGGCATTTCAACAGCATTTTAAGAAAACACTAGAAAGTAAAATATCATTTTAAAGGAACGCTTTAAAGTACTTGACAATTTGTAGCACAATCTTGCTTCTGGAAATATGGAGATAAAAGTTCTGATGTGGGGTGCCTAAACGCTTTCATCATCTCTTTGGCTTTGGATCTCTGTTTAAAATTTGGAATTTGGCTCTCGAAGCGTCCTTCGCTGGCATCGTTGGCGTTGTGGGGGTTGGAGTGCTCAAACGTCCGCAGGTGTCTGGTGTCGGACGACTTCGGAGGTCCATCCTGGCTCCAGGGTGCTGTTTCCTGAAAGCCAACTCATTCAAACTCATTCGCCCTAATGCTGTTTCTTACATAATAATAATTAATTAAATCTAGAGGAGTGTAATTTTTTCATCTTATTTCTATTTAAAGCATAAATCATTATCTTAGCCTGATAATCGGAAATTTTCTTAAAGAACTGAAAGGAAAAGTAAACTTTAGTTGTATATAGTCTCAATAGATGGCGTTACTTCCTGAGGCTGCTCTCATTTGAAGCTTTTCCTTTACGTTCTCCTGTTCCGACCAGCCGAAAACAAAACAAGGAATATTACCATCACTACTGTATTATACTACTAGGAATGAAGCGTTTGATTAGTGTGAGTACTTCTTAACAATGAGAAATATATGATTGCATAACTATAAGATCGATCTCACAGCATGTGGCGAGTGGAGAACAAAGACTTTTAAATGAATGTGTCGGCGATTTGTGCTTTGACCTATGCTATTATGACAATAGCTGAGATAATTTATACTGCTTGTTCTGGACCAGATTATCTTGCTTTTCTTCAATGATTCCACTCGGATAAGGTGCATTCGTAAACCGCCGGAATGCCACGAAGTCACGCTGCTTGTGTGGCAACCCCCTCGCTTTGTGATCGACGGGCCAGGCTCACATGAAACTGTGATGGCGATGACAATTGAAGCATCGCAATTAATTGTTTCTTTTATTCAAGATATCAACACATACTGATTTCCAGGCATCCAGGTAGGCATTCATTTAATTACTACTATTTAATTTCTGATTAAGTAGTCCAAAAAAATATTATTGTTCCAATACTAAAACGGTCTCTTTGATCTTTCTTAGGAATGACAATCGGAGTGGCTCAGATATATATGGAAAATATAACTTCGTTTCATGTGTAGCTGTGCATGCTATGAACTAACAATAAAGCTTATAATTTAACACTAAATTGGGTCAAAACTTCTCAACTTGCCTTACAAAATAAAATTAAATTTATTAAATGTAATGTAAGGATCTTTAGCTCTTTACGTGTGACTTCTACAATTTATCTATGTGTATTCTAAGTAATGGGGTCCACTAAGGGTACAGAATAATATCGAATAATTATTAATTTATACTATTATTAAGTAGGTGACTTTACGGTTAAAAAGAAGTGTCAATCATGATATGTCTGAGAAAATACTTCTAAAATGTCGTAGCAATCGACTCTTTTATTGTTCTCATAAACTCTAGGTATAAAGTGTGACACATGCATTAGAATAATTTTATATTTAAACAGTAACATGTAAGAACGAGGGAGGGGTCGCGAATCCCATTTTCAGACTTTAGAACCCACTGAAAAAAGTCTCTCGGCTGATTCTGGGTTAGCTTTCTCTCAATCTCCATTACTCTAATGACGGTTGAAGAGGGGGGGATGAGACGTCTTGCGACCCCACTACAACTTTTCTCAGTCCACTCCCGTTTGTGCACTCTGGGAGGGACTTTCGCACTCAGTGTTTTCATGGCGCTCCAAATTTGTTTTACCACTATGTTCTTTATTCTATTTATATGCTATAGCCTCTAAATTTACATAACTAAGTAGATGAATTAAATTCTTTTCATTGCATAAATGACTAACTTAGTTCCACAGCCTCTATTCTATTCGATTCTATGAATCACAAAAGTCGCTCCAACCATGAGAAAATTTCGAGGTCTACCCCACTCCGACACAATACTGTTACCTAATTCTAAAATTGTCTGTAATTCTTATAAATTAAGTCAAGTTGGTTAATAATGAACATTCAACCACAATTATGTGCAATGCTCGTATGAGCAATATTACTAAGTGTCAAAATTATCTGAAATGTCATTAATCCATAACTTCTCCAGGATGACCATGATAATGGTATCTAACACGAATAAAACTTCTCAGAAAATGTTATAATACCAACAACATGTCGCTACCTCCCAAAAGTTTGCACATGTATCCCACTAACCTTAGTAGTAAGTAACAGGCAACTTAAGAAGGTAAACGAAATAAATTCAACCCAACGGACATAATAATGTTTACTATAAGATGAATTGCTTATATTCTAATTTTCAAAAAAAAAGCAACTACTTCTCTACCCCCTGCTATATTCATAGGGGGACTTAGGCTTCCGCGATCTGCCAGGAGAAGCTCCTCCCAAACGCCACATTGCCCGTCGTCCTATAGAGACGAGGGCTTCGGCGCTGGGCTCTTCCTCGTTCACTCGCCGTTACTAGGGGAATCCTCGTTAGTTTCTTTTCCTCCGCAATTCTGCGCATTATCCCTGAGTTCAACCCAAATAATCGCAGATTATTGCTCTTATTATCTTACAGATAACTTCTGAGAGCAGAGGGGAACTAACAGTCTTCGTAGAGGCTGGGGCAGAAAGGGCATCTGTCAGAGCGGCGACTTTATGGCGTTTGCCAGAGTTTGCTACGATCCCGACTTCATTTGGATGATCTTCTACCCTTTCCACAGAGTCGTTGTTCTTCGGACAATGTGGAGACACCATGGACATCATCTTCCTGGGAATTTCTCTCCAATACTTCAGCGGTTCGCTTGTCTTGAACAGATGGTAAAACCCACAGTATGTCTGGAACGCTTCCTTGTGAGCATAACCTGTATGGATGAGAGGTGGTGCATTTTCTGCTTTCCCGGCCTCGTTGCTTCCTCCCGGGCTGGACAGAGGCCTCGCGGACTCCACATTTGGCTTGGCTTCTGGCATCGCAGGGGGTGGCAGGAAAGAATCCTCTTCGGGACAAGTCGACGGCACATGGGGCTCAGGTGGCACCACTGCTGGAGCTCGGACTTGTCATTCCTTGTGGCGGTGTCCTGGGGCATGTGTCCTATTTTGCCTTCAATCATCAATTCTCCGGGGTCTGCTGAAATATATACCATCTGTAAAGTTTCTCTTACATCTACTTCCTTCTCTTTTCTCCTGTAGGGAGGAGGGCTGTTCACATGCACCATTGTCTGAGTGGCCTGATCTTTCACTATTTTAACATCTGTCTGTGGTTGTTTACTTTTCTTTCTCTGATTTCTTAATGAAATTTTGTCACAATATCTGATAGAATGGCCATCTTGATGACAGAAAAGACACTCTACTCTATGAAATGCTTTATTTACATAATCCCTTCTTTTATGACCAGGTAAGTGGCAACGATAACAGATTAGCTCTGGCCGCTTTCCTGGGTCAGCGGTCGAACCTCAGCGTTTGCATGGCGGATTTCTCTATTCTGGCAGTTGGTAATAGTCACTCGGCCTTCTTCCACCTGCTTTGCATGCTCGCTGATTAATCATACTCTCTTTTCTACGCAATCTTTCCTCTATTCGCTTATAAATTTCTTCTTCCATTTCTGGGCTTAGTGATATAACTGTTTCTTTTCCAACTGGACTTAACATATAACCTTTTGATTCCCATTTCTTAACTATTTCTTCCTCTTCCTCCTCTTGCTATATAGCTTGTTTCAAAGTTTCTGGTTTCCTAAACATAACGTACAATGTTAATAAAATTTTGACAAGTGTTCACTATCATGAAGCGGAAGAGTTCCCCTTCATTATGTTATATTGTATGCTATAGAACAATGAGCAAATATGAAAATTTGTAAAGTCATAAAACAAATAATTCTTTTTTCTGGTTGTAGCAATCCTACAAAATGCTCTATTATTCGATCCTTCAAAATTTCTTGCACATAAGCACGCTTTATCTTTGCTTGTGCCCCTTCTCCTATGATCTTACGCTTTGTTTTATTTCCTAAGCTTTGCAAACGGGTCGCATATTGGTGCACGGACACCTGTACAACTACCTACATTCTTGAAATAATCTTGCGCTTCATCCCTTAAGCTCTTTTCCGAATCACTCTTTCAACGCTTTTCTTAAGGCTTCATTAGAGTTTACTGCTCTCATCTCCCCATCTTTTCTACAATAGAAGTGCGCATCCACTGCTAGCTTGATTTTTGCCACATTATACTTCGTTTCTGTATCCCAATTCATGACTGCACCAACCTCATCAATCCTCAAAAGAATTCTTCTGTATCCGTAGATCCATTGTACGTCTTTATTTCGCCAGATAAAGCAAATGATTGATTCATCCTGGTTTTATCTTAAGTCTAACAATTTCTTACTAGTGCCTTTCTTCCATCTTTGGACATAAAATCTATTACCCAACTTATTGTGACCTAAATTTATCTTAATGAATACCTAACGAATGTAAAACATGTTAATGATGCCAATAATTATTCAGATTATGCTTATGTAAATGCTCTTATTTGAATATGCTAACTAAATCGTGTCTTAAACAATATCCTGATATCCTGTCGACTGCGCCACTTATATAAGGGTCGGGGGGGGGGGGGATAATCTTCATAGAAAATGGTCGAGTAATTAATTATGAAAGTTTAGAATAGACTTTGCCTGTAAATTATACTATTCACAAAGAAATTTATGATAAAGTTTAAAGTTTATCCCACTTATATACTAATACCTCCATGCACAGGGTTGGTCAGACAGGAAAAAATAGGCACTTAGACTGACTGAACAAATAATATATAAAGTTCATTAAACATTCAACAGGGATGTATTAGACAATAACTTTTAAAGTAATGTAATGATCATGATAAGATAATAAAATGTAATTAAAATAAGGTTCAATTCAAGGTTCAAGAATAAAGTAATTCAACTTGTAATTAAGAATGAAATTGTATCAATTTAGTTTATTGTAAATTATTAACAGTAAAATATGATTTAATATAAGGATTTGGTACTCAATTTATGTGGTGTACAATAAAGAAAACTGTCAATGTATGAATTCAAACTATTGATACTTACAAACAATATTCAATAATTTCTGGAAATTGCTGTAATTCCAAATCAACTCAGCACAATGACTTTATTAGAAAATGTAATGGAAACTGTTAATTTAAACAATTAGTGACTTAAATAAGTCTCAATGATTGGATAATTAAACAATAATGGAAAGTAATGTGTAACACATGAATCAGACTGTAAATGTTAAATGCTTTCTCAATGAGACCTAGCGTAACTGGATTAACTACAATGTAGTAATAATGAAATATAAACCAATAGAAAAGGTTTGAAACATATGACGTTACTGAATAAAGTCTCTATCTGAGAACTAAAGAACACTCTTAAACAGATTAACTGGATTAATGTGAAATCTAAAAAAACTATTATTTCAATTCTTAGCAAATATAGTAAACTGTCAATGAAAGTGTGTTTGGCTTTCCCACTGTGTACTTGTATCGACTAATTCTTTCCCAACAAAAGATAATAATACAATAGTATTCTGATAAATAAACGTGTAAAGGATTAAAGAAATGGGCATCTGAGGAGACATAAGTGAATTTAGTCTGTACCGTGTCTTCTCAATCTGTCCGCTCAGGAATTGCTCTCGATCTCTCTGCCAGATCAGTCCTGGCTGGAGGGGGGGGGGGGGTCGTCCCGTCTCGTCCATGAAGTGGCTCGAAGATTTCTCATCTCGGATCTTGCTTCTAATACTGGAACAGGATACCTTTCGGGGCTTGGTTTGCATTCTTTAACTAACACGATTAATCCTCTGGCTGTTCAGATTTGGGTTGCGGCTTTAACTAGCTAAATTGAGAACCAGCCTAACGGGGACTCTTAGATTGCCTCAAAACTCGAGCTAATGTAACTAATGTGAAACTCATAGTAAACTAAACTGAAACTGGTAATAATACACAATTTGGAATTTCCAAATGTTTATACAATTGAAGGCCAAATTAAATATAAATCCAGGAAGCTATTACTCCTTACATCTGCTTTCTAGAATCGCTACATTTCTACTGATTATTTTTCGCACTTAGCATAACTAACAAACCAATTTCGATTTCGACAGCCAATTAGACGCTTGTCAACCATCACAAAAAATGTGAATTCTCTTGCCAATCATAATCTGTAGACACCTCTCCTAACTGTTTCTGGCTTTCACGTGAACGTTTTTTGTCTCTTTGCTTCTTTCAAATTCTAAAGTTTAAATTACGTGCTGGAATAGAAAGAAAATAAAAAATGAACATAGGTAAATGGTCTTATATAGAAAGATCGAATGTTCTACTAAAAAGATTACTGGAATGAACACAGAAACATTGGTCAATAGTACATGAATATGTATTATGAAAACAAGAATAATGTGTCACAAAACAGATGGCAGGGGAAAGCCCAATACTCGAGTAAAGATAACTGACATCGTAAGATAAGAGAAAGATTTTCTAAAATCGATATTGAAATCTCCTAAAACAACTCTATACTTGTCGGTGAGTCGAAGATCGAAGAGCAGAGAAGAAAGGATTGAAAAATACGGGCCATATTCACCCGGGGGGCGTTTAACGGATGTTATATAAAGTTTATTATTTAAAAGTACTGTTAACGGTTCAATATCCGAAGTAATCAGAGTCCCTTGAGATAAAACATGATGGATAGATTTAGAAAAATATGATATTATGCACCCACCTCTTTTATGCGACCTACAAATTGCCGCTGGCGAATAACCTTTCAGAATAGGCACATCACCTTCAGAATAGGTCGAAGATTCAGTTAAGATAATAATATGAAGAGGGAGGGGGGCTTAAGCTGAACCAGAGAAACAAGAAGTGATGAGAAATATTCTTTAACAATACAAATATTCAGCCCGAATAAAAATAAAGGGGGGGAGGCACAACTTTTACTCAGAAAAGAATTAAAATCATCCAAACTGATCTGGATAATTATTAAAGACAAAGAAAATGACAATAAATCGGGCAAGTGCAAGTCGGACACGCACATCGAGGATTCCGTACTATTATTATAATATTTTTACCAAAATATGCCAGGTTTATTTCGGGATTTATACATATATATATAATCTATAACAGTTTAATCGTCGAAATTTATAAAATAAGTAGGTATACCTGCAAAGTAGTCGTTAGTAATTAGTCTTTTAATCATAAAACTTTCCGTGCACTGCCATAGCCACTGTATATACACATAAACAGTAGCTATGGCACTCTTTAGATTGTTTTTTTAGAAAAGTATTGGAAATCAAACTGAAAGTTCAAAAACTGTGTTTGATTTCGATACCAATTCATATATCAATACCAGCAAATTATCATACACCTGTTAAACATTAAAGTTTTCAAATATTAAATTAACAGGTGACCTGTAATAAGATTTTATGTTTGGTATGTTCCATACATTAAATATTTATGTTCCATTTTGTTTTGCCAATGTAAAGTTTTGCTGTTTTCCATCACCGCTTTTCGGCATTTTTTATATATTTGCGTCTTGTTCAGGTAAATTCAACTCTATGTCTACCGTTTAGAGGTTTGAATTCAACAGAGCTAGAATTAAATTCGTTGAAAAATCAAACATATTTTAACATCACACATCCGAACAATCAAACAGAACTTAAATTGCTAGATATATTATTTCAACAGTATTTATTTATATCTAGATATTTCCCACCCAGGACTGCTACCAAAGACATTTCCAAAATTAATATATTAAAACCGTGGCTAAACCCTTCCATTTTATTATTAATTAAGCATAAGCATTCTCTCTATAGGAAATGTAGACGTACTCTTAATAATCACACTAAACAGTCTTTTTGTTCCTTTTCAAATTATGTCCGTAAAATAACGACAGAGGCCAAACTCTTTTATTTTACAGACTTTTTAACAAGGTCACTAACAACAAAACTAAGTGGAAATCTATAAATATATTATTGTACAGACACCCACCTTCCATGTCACCTTTTTCTGACTCCTCCACCATTGACTCAGCATACTTAACGTCTTTTCTCGATTCCCTCTTGCTCCACATTTCTCAAAATTTTTCTCCCAACCTCGATTATCCATCCTGCACCTCTGGAAACCTAGTTCATTATTTATTAAACCCACCGATACTGAGGAGGTATCATCCATCATTTATGGTCTCCAACCCTCTCACCACCTGGACTCCCTTGGCATTAGTTCGATTATCTTGATCTCTGCTTGTTCAGGCATTTCCATTCCCCTCGCTCTATTATTCAACATCTCTATTTCCCAAGGCCTATTCCCGGAATGTCTCCCTCTGCCAAAATTATCCCTATTTTTAAAAAAGGAGACCGCTCTAATTTTTCTACCTACCGCCCCATTTCTAAAATTTTCCTCACTTTGCTAAAATTTTCGAAAAACTTTCTAACTCTCGGTTATCCTCTTACATTTTGTCTGATGCTTACCTTTCATTCTCGCAGCATGGTTTCTCCCACAATCGTAACAACTCCACGGCTTGCTTTGACTTAATTGAATATATCATAACAAATATGTCCAAAGGTAAACTTGTCATAGCAATGTTTTTGGATTATTCTAAGGCGTTTGACTTAATTCCTCATAACCTTCTGCTACACAAATTAGCCAAATTTTATAATATTCGAGGTCTAGCGCTCCAATGAATTGCCAGCTTTTTAAAAGATAGACAATATACCCTCACCCTCATTAACAAATCCTCGTCCACCATAACGCGTAACATCGGCGTTCCCCAAGGCTCCATACTTTCCCCCCTCTTCAATTTATTTATTAATGATCTCCCCTCGACTTTAGCTCCTCTATCCTCGATCCTTTATGCTGATGACGCAACTTTACTTTATGCTGACCTTACTCTTTCCGCGATTCAACACTCGTTTAATACTGTACTTAACAAATTATTTAGTTGGAACAGCCAAAATCTCCTCCAATTAAATTTTGAGAAAACCCCTTATATAGTCTTCCACCAACGTAACAAAAAACTTGACTTACTTAATTTTACCTTATGCTGTAATACAAAGGAACTCATTCCTACTAAATCTTATAAATTTCTTGAAATTCATCTTTCTTATAATCTTTCCTGGGAAGCCCATATCAATGACTTATCCTTTACTTTAAACTACTTTTAAGCCGGTCTTTTCTCACGGCTTCATTTTCTGCTTAAAAACATTCTGCTGCTACTCTATTTTGCTCTCATTCAATCATCATCTATTTACGGCCTTGAACTTTGGGGTAGTACCACCAAAACAAACTTAAAACGCTTATATCGTATTCTGAAATGGTTTGTCAGAATTTTGTTCAAACTAAAAAAATCCGACCCCGTCTCCCATCTCTTTCCCTCAGCAGGCATTATGCCCATCTTTCAACTGCACTCTTATTATCTTGCGCTTTTTATCTTTAAAGCCTTAAATGACAAGCTCGTTTCTTCTCTTCCCCTTGACTACTTCAACTCTAAAACGTTAGGACCTTATAATTTACGGAATAATGACTCTCTCACTTTCCCTCTGATTAAACGCTCTTACCAACTTAAGAGCGTTACTAATGCAGGAAACGGACTATGAAATAATCTAACAATCGAAATACGCTCTTCCCCTTCCTTATCCATTTTCAAAAGCAGACTGAAGAAATATTTCTCCAATTTCTCCTACAATCCTTTTTAATCTATCACTTTCATATTATCATTTTTGCTGATTGTTTTTCTTATTTTATTTTAATGTATCTCTCATTTTCCCTCCATCCAGGGATCTAACTTGTCGGCCTTCGGCCATTCTGGCCCTGGTTGGTTGGATTCTGTAAGTATTCTTTTTATTAAAGAAATAATCTCCATTAGAATTGATGAAAGCAGAATTGATTTAAAGAAGATCATTCATTAGTTTATCGGAAAGATATGGAATCAAAAATATATAGTGTTATAAAACACTAAATACTAACAATGTTGTGTGTTCACTATAACTATGCTAAAGCAAGGAACATAGCCTGTAATAATTTTACTAAATCAGAACCCCAAAAATTGGTATAGAGCTTATTCATGAGCCTTACAATATGGCGGCAGCAGCTTCAGCTCTGACTTTGATTGGCGGCAGCAGCTTCATCTCTGCCATTGATTGGCAGCTGAAGCTGCTGCCAGCATGTTGTATACCAGTTTCACGCTGTGATTGGTTGCTGCAGAAAGACGTCACTCTGATGAATAAGCTCTATATGTGTATTTTAGTATACCAAAGCTCATACTAATTCACGGTTCGTTAATATTTAAGGAAAATAAAGACAAAACTTAACGAAATGTTAACACATTAGCTGCATATATTTTCAGTATAATTTCTTATGCACAATGCACATTCCGCGTTATCCGTCACTAAAGAAGTGATTTTTCTGATCGCTGCACTCAAAGCTGATATCTTAAGCCCGCTACTCCATAGAACTCGGGCTTAAGATGTGAGCTTACAGTGTAGCGATCTGGAAAACCACCTCTTTAGTGACGGATAACGCGGAATGTAAAAAGGAAATTATACTGTAAGTATATGCTGCTAGTGTGATAACATTTCATTAACTTTTATCTTTATTTTTCGCAAGTATTAACAAATCCTGAATTAGTAAGAGCTTTGGTATACTAAAATACTCATATACCCAAAAATTCATAAAGACACATAAAAGGAATAGCGCTATTGTGACGTTGCCTTCTCCCACCTAATGTAGTTGACCTGACTAATTACAGCTCGTCGGCAAAAGGTGCTTGTCAGCGGTTCGGGGTGGATATTAGAGGGTGGACAAAAAACGCTCAAACATTAACTTTAAAATAAAAGCTTTTGTTAACGTAGAAACATTGACCAAATACATGTATATTATGGTTAACTCTGATTAACCCAACACTCAGCGCACTGGTGCCTAAAATCACCCCAAATATTATAAAAATACCAAATATAAATGATACATATATCTCAAACATAATTCATTGTCCATTACACTTCAAAAACCTCACATGACTACTTAACATCTACAAAACAATGCCATTCCTTTGCATTACTATCAGGCAACCATTAATCAGCAAGGTGTGGCCATGAGTGTATCTTTGAGCACATCTCATATCATTTCACCACGATCCAAGGTCGGAGGAGTTTAGAAGATTCGCCACTCTGGCTGGAGCCAGCTCCTTATACCCCCTTAAACTGACGAGCACTGACGCCCTTTAATTTTTTCAAAGAAAGGGGGAACCACGATAACCCGTCCTGAGAGACAGACTCCAACACAAAGCAAAACTAAAGGAGTGAACCGCTCTGTGCACGGGTAGTCACAGGAGAAGCCCTTCTGTGCACATGCAGAGACACCCCGCCATCGACTACGCTGCTCACCCACGCTCAAATTACTCATCTTCTCGCGCGCTAGGCTGGGATTGTGCCACAACAAAATTGACCAGCTATTCCGTACTAATATGCAACACAAAACAAGAAAGCATTAAAATTTAAAAAACTTTAATCTATGCCAGAAGCAATACAGAGGCAGCTGGATTTAACAAACTTCAATACATACTACAACTGTTCTCCGAGCTTGCCGTCACTCGGGCGCAAACGCGCCGCACGTTTAATGCTGAAAACTGGAGCAGCCATACAGGTGGTAGTCATCTAATAATTGCACGACACAAGCACTGTTCACGCACGGAAACACTGTTCTTCATCTAAGGGCTCTTAAGTCCGGCTAACACGTAAATAAAAAGTTCTTACCAATATGTCATCAAATTGGCTGCAATACTCATTCCTTCTTTCGACTAAAACAGGGCAGGAACCGTTGGCTGACGAGATCTGGCGGCTGACCGTAGGGCAGGGAGCGTCAGCGAAAAACATAAGGCGAACATTTATCCAAGGAAAAGAAACAGCAACTGATTACTAAAACAGCATTCCACTTTTTATTTATAAAGACAAATCTTTTACATCCCACTAATGCGATAAATGCTCAATAACTTTTGTTTAATTTCAACGGCACCGGCAAAAACCCGTTAGGGCTAGCGATCGAATGTCGACATCGCTTAAACAGCTTGTTACAAAACACTGCCTCACACAACTACAGCCTCCGAACAACAAAACGCTCAAAAATCATGTTTCTTTAAAACGTCGCCAAAACGACCATACAAAGACAGGACTGCCTCGTTGAGAGGCTGATACATTGCTTTGCAATGAAATTGCCCCACCGACTACTCCGACTAGTACACGATTTGTTGCATGCTCACGAGACATGGCCATTTTGGTTGATACAGGATGTCCAGGTACCTGCATAGGCACATCAGTTGACACCTGTGCGAGACATTCCATGCAGTAGGGAGGAAGCACCTGCCTCGTGAACGTACAGTACTGTTGTGTACACAACGTTCTCAATGCCACAACGACGACAAAGACAACCGTTCATGCAATTAATGGATTTTGAACAAGGTCAGATTTTTGGAATCTCCGAGGCTGGATGGTCAACCAGACGGATTGCTGTCCATATGTCGCGGTACACACGTACGGTAGGCCGATGTCAAAGGCAATGGCGATTAAAAGAACACATGGCAGAAGACCAGGCTCTGGGGCCCGGAGAAGCATGCTAGATCGTACCGATAGGCGGACGCTGCAAACAGCACTAATGGACAGAACCATTACCCTGCGGCAACTGCGCGACAACATTCCTATTCTCGGTACTGCTCCAGTGTCCTTAGCGAGAATGTCTGTCAGGCGTCCATTGTTGTGTCTTCCTTTGACACCTGAGCACCGCGCGATACGCCTGCAATCTTATCGGGAACGAATGGGCTGGCGAATGGAATGGCACTTGGTGGTCTTCAGCAACAAGTCCCACTTTTGTTTGGACACCGACAACAGATGTGGACAGGTGTAGCGCAGACCACTGAAATGTGCTAATGAACAATGCATCTGATATCGCCATCATGGGCCAACAGCCTCCGGTATGTGAACAGGCAACTGACTGGACATGTCAAAATAAGAAGCACTAAGTTAAAAATTATTTAAACTGATGTTGCATGTCCTTACTAATTGTGTGGAAGGCAAGTAACATGGCAACAGCCAGTAATATCAAAAGAATACTTCTTCAGATGCTATTGAAGCATAAGAAGTAAAACAGTGTCATATAACATTAAATGAACGTTGTAGTAATGTTTAAGACATAATTCACAAATGAAGTTAGTATTATTAAGGCAAACCACTAAAACTTCCAATACTGTAGTCAAATATTATATGAGCCTGGAAAGACAGTCCAATTCATATTTTAACTGTCATTAAGGATGAGTTAGCAATAAAGAAACAGTGTAATTTTGAAACACACAAGAATAGTGTCATAAACACTACAAAAATTAAAAAAAAAACAGTGTTGTATTGGAACACTGTAAAATCAAAATGCTATCAAACACTAAATAAAGTTGAATGATCTAATCGCACATTATTGTTAACATTCATGAAAAATTAAAAAAAAAACAAACGGACTGCAAGCTGCAAATGAATGAAAAAACAAAGGGGCTGCAAACTGCATTTAGTGCTGTTGCAAATAAATATCCAAGAAAGAAGAGGAATTCTCTAAGGAGTTTAATTCAAGTTCACAACATGTGTCTAACTCCGAAAAGAACATAGTTACCAGAATAAATAAACTTCTGGACCTCAAAGACAATCTGCCATCTGGAAAAGAATTGAAAAGGAGGAAACTGATGTATGTATTATAATATAAGAAAATGATGTAAATTGAAAAAAAAATATTAAACAAAAAATCAAATGCAGAAAAGAAAATTGACTTCCAGCCGATTAAAAAAATGCAACACAGTCAATAACAGAGCTTAAAAGAAGAGAAACAAATGGCCAGAGGAAGATCTCATAATAAATGGCACATAACAGCATACAGGCCTGCTCGCTGGCCGAGAGGGTTAATGCGCAGGCCTTTCCGTTCTCAAATCCAGCGAGTCGCTTGTTCGAATCCCGCCGAGGATTGGATGTTTGTGTTTGTCCCTTTCATTATCATCCTCACATCATGCGGAAGACAACGGGAAACCACGCATCATCACTCTTTCCTAGAAAACTGTACATGGATAGAAGATATCCACACAGCCACCAGAAGTCGATTTCGACTTGATGGACCTCAACAACAACAACAAAACAGCATACAGGCAATTTAGTTCTTACTCAAGGGTTGATAAAATGATGATAAGTGAAACTGGATGGAATCCACTATGTGGCTACATCAATAAAAGTTCAGAGTCCATGGCTAGGCTACGCTGGAGCAGAAGAGAGGCAACTGCTGCTGGCTGGGTAGGCTGGTGAAGTGATGCTTGAAGGAAACTAGCCAAATTCAAATGCCACATCCAATGGAAATTAGAAGGTAGCGCTCAACAATAGCTAGACATCAACAGCAGTTGGTATTGTTTACTATAAATAAAATATTTTAAAGCAAAAAGGAAGTTATGTTGAGATAAATTACGTAAAATTTTAAGAAACATGTGATGGAGAATGGAATTAAATAAAATTTGTTCTACATCATAATATCAACAGAGTTCAGCTGAGTATCGAGTAAGTGATTAAAAAAATCAATACAGAAGGTAATGATCACCTTCGTCGGTTCTATTTTCAATCCAAACAAATCGGCCTAGGTGGTTCAGGGGTTGCGTGATGGCCTCTGATGCCCGAAGATGTGGGTTCAACCCCAGCCGGGAACGACGGGGATATTTTTCAGGGTGAAAATCCTGACACCACGCAGTTCCTTCGGAAGTGAAGTAAAACAACACCACGCAAAGACAAGGCCTGGGCGCTGAAATTTCATTTCATTGTTACATCATCTCAGTAGGGAAAACTTAGGGCTTATTATTGGTCCCGGTAATCATTGGCCGGCTGCACGATAAAGAACTGTTGAGAGGCAAAACTTGCAGCCCCTATAACATCATCCTGAAATTACCATAGCATTTGAAAAGGACGTTAATACCAAACAAACCAATCCAGTCAACCCAGACAGACGAAAATTCAAACATCTTGATCGCTTTTCTTAGTCTTCAATGTGGTCCTTCACCCGATCGATGTGTCGAGATATTGCAGAAAGACCAGGGAAGTTGACGGGAGAGTTAAGCATTTTGATTGATGAATCGGTAGCCGACAACGCTCATTTACGGCCTGTAGTTGTTATTCTACCAAAGAGATACGTTTAGTTAGATCAGCTTACATAGTTTCTAACTTTTCAGAAAATTTCTAATAGATTAAATCGACAACTTGATCCAAAGAGGTCGAAGTAGAAAAATATCTAATATGCCTTGCTTCACCGCCGACCGCATGGAAACGTCAAGTAAAGCTTTTAGAGAAGAGTGCATTGCAGCCTGATAGGCAGCCTGTGTCTTTATCGAATAAAGGTTTTTTTCTTTTGGTGGCATTTTTAGTTAGTTATTTTAAATGAATAAACAACACACAAGTTACGAGATTAACGTACAAGATCAACAAATTAGATTCACATTCACCGAATTATATATGTCACTCCGATTAACTACTTCTGTTCATGGCGGCCTCCTTTAATTTAGGAGTAAATATCTCAGAAATGGAGATCGATAGAAGAATGAAACCAGTGCCATGTGTATTTTGAAAACCGTCAAAATTTGCTACAGAAGTTTCAGGATTAGTTACAAATGTTGCCGACAGTTAGCGGTGAATGTAGCATACTAAAACTTCGTTCTTTGTTTGAGTCGAAAGATGTACATTTTGAATCAGTTTTAGATGTGATTGCAAAGACTGCTTGCAAAAGACAGTTTATTTCTCTGACTGCATACTGCAACTTATCATAGAGCGCCCTTTGTCAACAACATTTATAACTAATTTTGAAATATCTATATCAGTTATTTACAGCTTTCAAAACAAACCTACCTTTTTCACTCTTCTATTGATCTGCATTTCCGAGATATTTGGTTTTAAAATCAGGGAGTCCTTTGTGGGACACCCTGTATTAAAAAAATAACTAAAATTGATTTTATTTACTTCATTTTCTCAGCTGTTTACAATCTTTTTTTTCTGTTATAACTTCTCGTTAAAAACTCTCTTTCTACCTAATATAAAATGAGTCATACCGTTAATACAAAAAGCCGAATCGACCAGATAAAATTAGGCGAAGATTTTAACAAACTTTAGGATCATTTTAACTTTCATTTGTTTACAATTTACAGCTTATAAATCGAGAAATAACTCTACACATTTTACTTATCAGAGAGCTTTATGAATATTCTGAGGTCGGCAGTTGTTTTGACGCATGCGGAGCAGCTGCAGCAAACATGACAGCAAATGGAGTCCGTATGCCTGAAACAGCGTTGTAAAATCAAATTTTAAAGTTGAACATTAAAAATGCTTAGATTCTGAAAAGACTTCAAATACCGCATGGGAAAAAAACGCCGTGACAGGCAAGAGTGTATAATTGGTGTAATCAGTCTGGCAGTGTCACGGCGGATTTCAGAGAGAAAACAAACACGTTATTTTTACGCATGGTCATCTCCAGCAGCGTCGTCCTCATGCTCTCAAGATAGAACAAATGAGAAGGACGATGAGGTGATGACGACGTGGAAGACGTCACGAGATCGTTTTTAAATTCTGCATCAAGAGAGTGATTTGAAATGTAATTAACAACGGTCGTGGCAAAAAGGCTCTCTTATGAAACATTAGCGAAAAATGAAAAAAGGGAGTAGGTAATGCCTCCACTGTGTTTTTTGAGGAAAGTAGTTGATATGCCCGGCTTTGCATGGGCTGTTTGTTTCAAGAAATTTTGCAATATCTGAATTTGAATATAAATTAAAAACCCGTATTAAAGTATATATTCACTTTAGAAAAACGAATAGAATTCTTTAACGTGCTCGCACTGGAATTTTGTGTCCAATTGGGTTCGCCCAGGAAAATTCGACATTGCGTCCTTAACATTTTAGGATATCAAAGAAAGGCTATGAGTATTGAATTATTTCTGGCAATATTAAAAAATACTTCATAGATGGATTGAGAGAGTTGAAGAACTCTATTAGCAGTCTCATCAGCATCCCTCATCAATATACAGGGTGTAAATTTTAAGTTGACAAAGCAGAATAACTCGAAAAATAAGCTTCACACGAAAAAATGCGTATAATCCAAAGTTGATTATTTTCGAGGGGGCATCTGCTGGTGCTAAAATTAGCCCACCCCCCCCCGGCCCCTGGGGGTGGGGCGGGGGGCAACTTTAAAATTTCAAATGGGAACCCCTATTTTTTATTGCAGATTCAGGTCCTACATAAAAAACTACGTACATTTTGTCTGAAACATTTTTTTTTATTTTTGGTAGATGGCGCTGTAATTCAAGAAAATCCATTTTCTCATTTTTGCGTGGAAATGGTTACGGAGAAATAAAAAATACTTATTTACTTCGTAAATTTTGCCGCAAAGTTATTATTTTATTATTTTTTGCCGCGGATTAGGATAATTTTGTTTTGTTTCGTGGTCATGAGGCCACACAACTTTATAATTATCAAACAAATCAACTGATTAGCTAACTAACTAACCGAACATCCTACGTACTAACGAGTGAACTCATTAACTAACAGAGTAAAAAAGTAAAAGACTGTGTAAAGATGAAGTTATTCCCGTTTAAGATTTGGTGGTCCTTAAAAGGACCGATTGTTTTCGTTTTATTTTTTCTTATTTGCAAATACTTGCAAGTAAATGAATTTCGGGGTGCTTGTATTTCCAGTGAGTCCCCTCGCCTCTCACTTTCGGCCTGCTTGTTGTCCTTAAATCCCTTGCATCTCGCCGTTTTATGAAATTAAATGTTCAAATTGATGACCTCCAACTTCGATGCATTTATTGACTCGTTTTGTAAATTCCTGAACACATCTTGATAACATGTCTGGTGTAATTGCAGCGCAAGCATCTCTTATTCTTTGAATCATGTTTTCGCGAGTGGTTGGCGTTTCCTTATAAACGATATCTTTGAGGTAACCCCATAAGAAAAAATCTGGCGATGTAAGGTCAGGCGATCTGGCTGGCCAATTCACAGGACCTTCCCTGCCGATCCAGCGACCATGGTAAAGTCGATGTAGTACTTCGCGCGCTACTAATGAATAATGCGCTGGACAACCATCATGTTGAAACCACATGTGTTGTCGAAGTTCAATACTCAGGTCTTCAAGTAGATCTGGTAGTTCATTTTCAAGTAGGTTACGATATTTGTTGCCATTCAAATTACCGTCTATAAAATATGGACCGATAAGTTTATCGCCAATTATCCCACACCAAACATTAATTGACCAAGGTCGCTGATGGTTGACTTCTCGAATCCAGTGTGGGTTCTGTTCACTCCAGTAATGCATGTTATGTCGATTAACTTCCCCGTGGTTTGTGAATGTTGACTCATCGGAGAAAAGAACTCGTGCAAAAAAATGTTGGTTTGTTTGCATCTGCTGAAGTGCCCAGTGACAAAACGTTAGACGGTTTTGGTGGTCATTGCCATGTAGTTCCTGATGCATAGATACATGATATGGATGAAATTTGTGGAGCTTCAGCATTTTCCAAACACTCATATGTGAAATTCCTGATTGCCTTGATATTTCTCTTGTGCTCGCATGTGGATTATGAGCCACAGCAGCTAGGACTGACACTTGATTGTTTTCTCCACAAACAGTAGCTGCACGGGTTCTTTTTTTCTGGTTCACACTACCTTCCGCAGTAAATTGTTTAATAACTCGAACAAAAGAAGACCGTGATCGCGTTTGGCCAGGAAAACGCTGAGCATAAAGCGCGACTGCATTATCAAAATTTCTCCCACTTTCTCCATAAATGTACACCATCTCAATTTTTTCTTCCACAGAAAGATAATTCATAATGTAAATTCAAAAGCAATACGGCGTTGTACACTCACAAAAACAGTTGAAAAATTACAATCTTTTCTTCTAAAGATCAGAATTTAAAATGTAAACATTCTGAAAAAAATGCCAATGTTTACGTTATTTGTTTGTTGACGAAATGTCTTCAAATTACATTGTAGTTAAAACAATGTAGGAATCGAAATGAATAATAAATTAGTTATTTCCACGCAAAAATGAGAAAATGGATTTTCTTGAATTACAGCGCCATCTACCAAAAATAAAAAAAATGTTTCAGACAAAATGTACGTAGTTTTTTATGTAGGACCTGAATCTGCAATAAAAAATAGGGGTTCCCATTTGAAATTTTAAAGTTGCCCCCCGCCCCACCCCCAGGGGCCGGGGGGGGGTGGGCTAATTTTAGCACCAGCAGATGCCCCCTCGAAAATAATCAACTTTGGATTCTACGCATTTTTTCGTGTGAAGCTTATTTTTCGAGTTATTCTGCTTTGTCAACTTAAAATTTACACCCTGTATAACCGTTTTAATACAGTTGTATGCAGTCAGAGAGCGCGGAATCTTGCCCAAAAGGTGGTTGTTTATATTCACAGTATCATTTTTAGCATCAAGAATTGCTATTTCACACAATCAGTTGAGATCTTTATAATTTCTAATCATCATCATCATCATCATCATCAGAGTCCACCATTTGCAATCCACTGATTAAGGTCTTCTCTAAATGCTTCATTTCTTCTCTGTCTGAAGTTTTCTTTAACATTATTTCCAATTCTGAAGGACCCAGGAGAGATTATTTCTTATTAAATTATGAGTAAAATAAAATATTAAAATAAATAAATAAAAATAGAAGTAAAAAAGAATCACTTAAAAGTTTTAGTAAATGAAAAGATAAAAATATACTTTTTTTTAATTAGATAAGCATAAGGAAATTAAAATACACAGAAAAACATAAATGTGATAGATTTAATAGATTTGATCAGTTGTTTGAAATTGTAAGATCTAATGGTGGCACAAGAAAGTATCGAACGGCTTAAAAATGGACAAACGTGTGGAAGTCTTTAACTTTGAAACAGTGCCATTTAATTTGTTTGGTTGTTTGACTAGACAGTAATGAATATATAAGTTATTTGTACATAAACAATATTTATGTTCTGTCAATAATACTTTAAAATAGGTGAAAATAAAAATCATTTAAGCATGTGTTCAAAATATTCAATTTTTATAAATCTGTGACAGAGTGTACATTATTCGAGCGGGAATCACGAGCAAAACGAATATGGCATTCTTTTGGATTTTGTAAATGCTATATCCAAGAAAATGATCCCCGAAGAGTACTTTAATGACCCTTTATTATGAACTTTAGCTAAAGACTCTAAATGGTGTTTCATAATTGGTGTCCCGTCTTTAGGTCCAAATAACGATTCAAGGGGAATAGAATGGGGGAAAATAAATATTGATTATTTGGTTCTAATGTCCCCTAATTCAGAATAAAAACATTTCGCGTCCCTGGGGGTGATTTTTGAAAATTTTAATTTTGTAGGGGTACGGTTAGACGCCATGTGTTATTTAGAAAGTTGTAGAGCAACATGTAACATGTGGGTTTAGCAAAAAACCCGGTGAAAAAATCTCATACCCTGCCCTTTATAGAGTGGGTAAAGTGAAAGGTATTGTCTAGCTAATGTAGACAAAATCAGAAAAAAATTCATTAAAAACGTATTACAACTTTATTACTTATTAGAAAACAGTACAATTGAAAAAGAATGAGAATGAATAAGTCGTTACCCCAGAAAAGCTAACAGTCTTGAACCCACTCCAAATGTAGGCCCTACTGTTTTCTAATCAGTACGGTTTTTGTCTACATCGGCTAGCCATACTTTTCACTTTACCAACACGATAAACGGGCAGGGCATGATATTTCACCGGGGCAGGGCATAAGATTTTACATGGTGCTCTACAACTTTCTAAATAACACATGGAGTCCAACCCCTACCCCTACAAAATTAAAATTTTCAAAATTTACCCTTTCACCCCCAGGGACGCGAAATGATCTTATTCGGAATTAGTGGACATCAAAACCAAATAATCAATATTCATTTCCCCCCCCCCCCACCTGTTCCCCTTGAGCCCTTATTTGGACCTAAAGACGGGACACTAATTATGAAACACCCTGTATATGAGAATAGAAGCTCGGTAGGTGAGTTGCTGTCCGATCGGCAGTCGTTTGCAAGAAAGCTTGACATCCTAACTCGGTAAATCAACGTTTGGTCCATTTAAAACCCCCTTGAGGCACATGCACTAATGTTAACAATACCAACTTAGGGCAGTAAATTATCAATCAATGCCTTGGCCTACGAGATAAACAAGCCTGGAGGCGGCAGAGTCACCTGACCATCGGGATGCTAGCAACAATCTAACCTTCATTGTCTCCGTCTTGGATGTTAACAATTAGTGTTTTTCCGTTTGAAACAATAGTCACCCTATACATGTGAAACAACGTGTGATTTTGTTAAATCGATCAAAACGTTTATAAAATTTTTATTTGATATTAAATTTTATTTATTGTTTCTTGGTAGTCTTGTATTCCAAACTGATTTGTTAAGAAATGATGATTAGAAATTTGATTTCTACAGGGTGCAGCAAGCTAATTTCCGTTTTTGAAATAAGTGCTCTGAAATGTACAGCAGCCACCGGCTGACGGGCGTGATCGCTCGAAAGAGGGGGTCCTAACGTTGCGTGACCTTGTGGTTCACTCGCTATCAGCCCATGGTTTTTTGAGGAAAATGAGCAGACTGTCACAGTCACTTCAGACCGTTATGTAAACATGCTCCAGGAGTTTTTTTGGCACGACTAGATGAAATGGACTATGGTTTCAGCAGGACGGAGCAATGGCCCATACATCAAGTCATCGATGGCTGCATTGAGAGATCACTTCCCACGGCGCGTCATCTCACGGAGATGCGATTTGGAGTGGCCGGCGCTTTCTCCCAATTTGTACCCCTTTGATTTTCTGTGGGGGTATTTGGAATCCCGTGTTAGTACTAAGTGCCCACAAACTCTGGACAACCTGAAGAGAAACATTCAAGGAAGGATGGCCAACATACCCTCAATATGCTGGAGAGAATGATAAGAAATACCAGAATTCGTTTCACCCAGTTTGTCGACAATGGCGGGCGTCACTTACCCCATATGATTTTTAAAACTAAGTAAACCTCAACTTTAAATGTGTAGCTTTTGTATAAAACAAAAAATAAAACGATATATTTATAACGGTTTGTTTTCTTGCAATACGAAATAAGGAAGTTAGCTTGCCGCATACTGTATATTAAAAACTCGATTATGACTGGCATGATTTCCACATTATGCTTATATGAACGTGTTAAAGTATCATTAAAATCTGTTCAATAATAAAGTCGTTTTAAGCGTTCAAAGTAATTAAGTTATTTTGAGCCGTCATGTACATAAACAGTAATACCTAAGTGGATCTCTGTACCCATACAAGTACTGTTGCCCGTATGGTCGCTGAAATACTTTTGTTAATTATACTGAACTCTCCTATCCACATTACTGTTAACACGTATTTACAACAGTGATGTGTCAAGGTTAAGAAAGAGGAATAAAAATACATCACATAAAAACAAACGAGGCCTTTCGATCATTTTATTCAAAGACCTTCATCAGGTATAAACATTTTTGAAAGTATCACCTGATTTTTTCATCAGTACAGGTTTAAAGAAAATAAATTTAATAGTTAGAAAATTGTCATAGTATTGTCAAAAACATTGTTACATCATTTTGAAAGTATCGTAGCTCACGTGAAAGACAGGCCCTGGCCAACGCCACCTAAAAAACAAGGCTTGCTCACTGCTTGCTGACTGCATCATCAAACGAGGGCTGACAATCCAACTTTCATTGTTTCAACAAACGAAAAAACACTGATTACAACAAGTGTGCTTTTATTTGTTTTAACAGCCCTGGTCAAAGACAACGAGAGAAAGGCTAGGGCACTCAAAAATTACATGATCATCGGGGTCCGGGCAACATTAGTTCCAACAAACGAAAAAATACCGATTTTTAAAATCCAAGATGGAGACAATGAAGAATGAATTGTTGTCCGGACTCCGATGATCATGTGATATTTGAGTGCCATGGCCTGTCTCTCGTTAACCTCGGCCGTGGTGTGATGACGCAGTAATCAAGCTATGTTTTTTAGGTGGCGTTGCCCTGGCGCGAAAACGTCAGCTGACCATCATAGTCCGAATAACAATGTAACCTTCATTGTTTCCAAGAAACGAAAAATTAATGATAGTTAAAATCCAAGATGGAAACAATGAAGGTTACATTGTTATTCGGACCATGGTCTTTTAATCCTCTGGCCTGTGCACTCGCGCAAATTCCGCTGTTGGAGTCAAAAATTGGACTGATGTATTAACTGAAGAGTCGATATTTGCCCCCTCTATTGATTGAATTTGGCCATAGCCCAAACTTAACAATGTATTTTAACGATCGGACAACCTAACAAAGCTGTAAGTTAATATAAAGTATTTGTTGCTGAACACGTAATGCATTGAGATCTCTGCTGTATTTCCTTCCTTCAAAAACAAATAAATAAATAAATAAATAAATAAATAAATAAATAAATAAATAAATTTAACTCGCAATCGAATACATTTATTTATTTGCATTTTTCGCCATTGGTTTATATAGGGAGAAATATCAAAACATAAACTTGGCCATCCGCCATCTTTTGAGGGCATTGAGACCCATGGCTGCCATGGCTCTGAACTTATCCCGCTATGCACAACAAGTGGATTCCGTTTCTAAAACAAGGTACATAGAGAAGCTAACTTCATTAGATGGAAAAATTAATGATCCGTACATTCAGTCAACTGATTCTGCAGACAATATATCTGTTTGGCCGCCAGTAACATACAGAAATATATATAATTATTTTTCTAGAAAACATGACACAGTTCAGTATAAATTACTAAAACTATATTATTGATAGCTTTCAGATTAAAAATATGAATTTCGTGACTGGTGAAGCCAAATAAATCATGTCAAATATCAAATCATTTAATCTGTATAATTCAAAATTCTAATAACAAATTATGTAATTCTTAGTTATCAAATATGCAAAGAAAATCGTGTACTTACTTTTTTTGAAATGTTCACTGCATACTTTGCTGTGTTTCGAAGGCTTCCAATCTTTCCGATTAACTGCCACAATCCATGCATGACTTCGTTTTCGCGTAGCTAGCCTATCAATGGGAACGTAAAAAATTTCAGATCACTGCCTTTTGATGCTCGGTTTGTACATCCAAACACGCAACAACTCATTACCATCGTTATACAATAACTGGTCGGGCAAAAACGGCGCACTTCGATGAGTCGCAGTATAGGATTGCCTTCCTCTTGCCCTCAAAAAATGGCAGCTGTGTTGTGCTTGAAAATACGCATGTGCAGTACCCATCATTCAATGCGAAGATGTTTCCCCCTATACAATACATATGTTGATACGAACTATTTTTGTTCCCCTTCCTATCAGGATTCACCTGTCAAAAGTTTGTCTCCTTAATATTTATTCAGTTGTTAAAATAACAGCAAAATTAAAAAAAAAAAATTTTTATACTCTTCTTTTCAACATACTTAGAAATCGTTATAAGAGTTATATTGTTGTTGTAATATCGGTCATGAGGTGTTAAATAGGCTTGGGCTGAGAACTGCTCCTTGCGAAAACCATTGTATTAATTTGCGTCAGATGAGTTCCATGATGTTCTGGTGAGCACTTGAAATTTCCGCACTTGCAATCAAGTGGATACAAATGGCCTGAGAGTTGCCCGCGCTACTTTATTTCATTTGTTTCCTACTGCCTCACGTTTTTTACACGAGAAAATTCATTTATTTAAACCATAATTTTTTTTAAAATTTTACTCTATTTTATTTTATGCATTTCATTCTTTCTTTCAGCAAAATGTATTTCTCATGTATCTTATCAGTCTTTCATCCTGCAAGAAAAAATACGGGAGGAAGACATAGGAGAGTTACAATCGGATACAGAAAAGAAACAAATAAGAGTATTTCTCCACATAATTTCAATGTGCAATGAGGTTTCATCATTGCACAAGCTTCTCATATCCAGCAGCATAAATTTTTTTCGTGCTGCTGTCTGAACCAGGCGATGAATTCCTTTTATACAGCTTCATCGCCAGGAAAGTGATGTTCACAGTCTTCTGGAATCACTACGGCATATTGCTTACTGCATTCTGGCAGCGAGAGCAAACTGTAGATGTCGACACTTAGAGTAAAGTCCCTATGCGATGTCATTCGACGGAGGAAACCAGAACTCCTCACCAAAAGCGTATTTTTATTGCATGATTACGTGCGTCTTTATTCTGTCAAACAGACAACTGAGAAGCTATGAAAGTTCAACTGGGAGCATCCCTCGTTTACACCTTAACTTGCACCAAGCGACTTCCATTTATTCACTCTAAGCTATACAAAAGAAATTAACCTCCTGCTTCAGACAACAGCCCAAATAATTTTTCATTATTATTTGTTCATTTCTATATCCATTTGTAACTTACTTAATAACTTCCTCTCGTAAATATGAGCGAGAAAAAGTTCCAATTATATTAGATCCATTTTAAGCATTTTTAATATTAAGTATTTTGAAATTTTTATACTGGGAAGGATTATCACTGGAAGTGGATCAGTATACTAAAATTGGAGTCCCTTCAAAAATGGGAAATAATCTAAAAATTGAATGAAAATGTTAGACCGGAACAAATTCCAGTTGTAGAATACGGTTTAAACAGCAAAGATTCTAATATGCACGATCAAAACTTAGAATGTAGTTATTCTGCAAAAGTGATAATCAAATGTACCGTAACTGCTACAGAAATAAGTTCTTGAACTGATTATTATGAAAAGACTTTTCCTCCATATGACGATCACAATTCAGTCCTTGATTTTGACCAACTCTATCAAGACTATTTTACGTAAAATGAATTTTCTTGTGTAGACTCCTAAAAGAAAATGTATCCGTATAAAATCATTAAATTTATTTTTTGACATAAAATTTTAAAAGTAGAATTTAATAAAATACTAATTGTTATATATTTATAAAAATGTCATATATATTATATGTCTGCCAATAGTGGCCTGGGCTACAAATGGTAGATAAAATGCTAAGTCATTATTTGTAAACTTGTTTTCAGTAAACAGGGTGGGACAAAAGTCCTTTACCACCCATACTATTATAAACGAGTGGATATAAAACAAAACGTTTGACCTCGAATTTGGTACCTAGCAACTTTGCAACCGTTACAGGTAGAAAAAATTTCCAATTGTACAGATGTAGAGCTTAAAACGCTAATTTTAACAAAAAACAGATGAAAAATAAGCAAAAACATAAACCCACTATAAGCAAAAGAAATTTCAGTGGTCAAGCTACATTTGTCAAAGAATGAAATGGTCATTATGTTTTACTTCTGCAGTAGTGCATAACTCTACATGGTATTTCACAGAACCCATCACATTTAATATCATGATGGGTGTTATGTCTGCACACACCTACAAATTTCGTTGTTTCAAATCATTTCCTGAAGCTGATACAGTAGCATACACCTTGAGGTCTGAAACGTCATTTTTTTATATTGGGTTAATTTTTACTCTTATTTTTAATCTCTTTTTTGTTAAAATCAGCATTTTGAGTTCTACAGCTGCACAATTGGAAATTTTTCTCTACTTCTAAAGGTTGCAAAATTGCAAGGTACAAGGTGCAAAATTCGAGGTCAAAAGTCAAATTTGACATCACCATGGTTAGCCCCTACCTAAATTTCCTTATTTTGCCTATAAACGATTTGTTGTATTTCCACTCGTTTTAAAATTGTACGGGTAGTAACAGACTTTTAGCCCACGCTGTAGTTTATTATCTTTATATTTCTTAAATTTTAAATTTTACTAACTTTTCTAGAGAACATAGGTACGAGCGATCATTATTACGAATTGGCTCTGTAGATCAATTAAGTCTAATAAAGGTACGTAGAAATGTCTTTTTTTAATTTCTATATATTTGTATACTTCATTCTCTTCCAAAGCAGTAATATGAAGCAAAATGAAAAAAAACTACATTTTTATAGTGAAGATTTTGCCAAATGTTCCTTCTTCACTTATTCTATATGAAAAAGGTGCAGTCAGTATGTTATTTCACGATTTGCTACAACGAATGCTGTAAAGATGAAGGCTCTCAACAAGTGCTTTCATTTGTCTGGAGGGACACACAGACGTCAAATGAACCACTAACTGCTGACAATTATTACCTGGTGGCTTTGTATCCAGCGTTGCAACAGCTAAAAGCCAGAGTAATACAGTCGGGTTTAAAGCCACACTCCAGATAGGCCCTGACAGCGACTTCCTGTTAGAATGAGTGATCGTTGCTGATGTGGAATTAAGAGCATGCAGTTTTGTTTTGCTGAAGTTATCTGATGCATTGCCAAATCGCTCCTGGATGGTGACGTTCTGACATCGTTTGGTATCTTGGATAATAAAAAGTCACATATCAACACCACTTATGGGCGTATAAAGAGCCCATTCCATTGTGGCATGAAGCATTCTTGACCTAATTTAGGGCTTCATTTTTCTCGCCCTTCAGAAAAAGCCCAACTCTTAAAGGACACGTGCAACTCTCATATGGAGCCATGAGCTATGAACGATGATTGATCATCTCGGTTCACAACAAAAGTAGCTGTGGTGTCATGACGTGAGCTTTTCTGATTCTTTATGGGATATTTCAAGAAACAATTTTTGGCAATGGAGCCATGCACCACATGTATAAGCTCCTGATCCTCCACTAATGGTTTTATATTGTTCGATGATGTATCAACTCGTGAAGAGCCAAATCTACTTTTTTGGATGATTTTCCAAAAATTTTGGTCCTATAAGCATAATTATAGTTACAAAAAAATAGGCAGTAGAACTATCGTTTTAGGTGCATATATAATGAGATAGGCATGGGATTCAACAGGCCAGTCAACGTACAGGATTCCATTCATGTGACCCCTCTCCTTTTGATGTCACAGGGTCTGTTTCCAGGTCATGTGACTGGCTTTTGCATGATGTCATGGCTGATATTAAGATTTTTAAAATTAAACACCACCCTTGCATTTATTAACATTTTTGGACCACCCTAAGCCATTTTTGGCTTGTCTATGAGATATATCATGCATTGCACACAGCGTGAAATTTAAAATCTTCTATATATATAACTAGAAGAGGTACCCGGCGTTGCCCGGGATAATTACACTTGGATGTAAACAGAACAATCTCAAAAAATTAAATTAAATTTTGCAATATCTTAAAAATAAACACATGAAAATGCTTAGAATTAATACAGTAAAAATTCTTAATGAAAATTCGAAAAAAATCTTTTTAAAGGCTCACAATGGCTGGACCTCTCCAAGGATGCCACTGCTATTTTAAATAATTTCTTACTCACGTAATCTTACCTCAGATGTATACTTAGTGTTGTTGCAATTTCCACTCTTCTCTCGATGTGTTGAAGCAAAATTTGGCCATTGATCACTTTGTGCAGCCTAGCGGTCGCGGAATCTTCTATTTACTTGCTTCCCATTTGCTCAATACATCACGGAGCTAAAGGAGTGCTTCCTCTCTCGTCTTTCCACTCTTTCTCAATAGTCTGCTAACTCTCCATTGTCTCCATTTACTGATCATTTTTAAAGATTTTCAAGAAATTGTTAAGTACTAAGAACTCTCTTTTCTAAGAAAAGCCTGAATAACAGGAATTCTATGCATTGTTACAAATTGAAACTTATCCATATTGCATTGTTATAATTCTTGGAAAGGACTGCTTTATCATTGCATCATCATTTTGAGCTCATTGTTATTGGTGAATTGCGTGTTGAAACCATTGTTGATACCTATTGTTGCACAAACTTTTATTTGCATTGTTGGTCATGAGATATATATTGTTGGTCCGTGCAGAGTGTTTGTGAATTGCGTGTTGATACCATTGTTGCAAAAACTTTGTCTTGCATTGTTGGTCATGCGATATTTCTCATTAATATGCCCTGCCATAACCATGAATATCGATTTTTTATCAATAATTATTATTTTTTCGAAATCTGAAGTAGACAGTGACCTTCCTCATGCTTTGAAGGTCATGTATGCGAAATTTCATCAAGATCGGAATAAAACTGTAGATTTGTATAAAAAACGTACAGACCCACCCACAGACAGACCCACAAACATCCTTCTTTATATATA
>JAHWFO010081600.1:364830-413136 GCA_023313115.1 Rhysida immarginata | reverse complement strand
TGTTTGTGGGTCTGTCTGTGGGTCTGTTTTTTATACAAATCTACAGTCAGTTTTGGCTGCATGATTGCATGATGTCATCATTCTCATTACAGAGAACAAAGGAATTGAAAGTTCATGCCATCACTCTTAATAAGGGAGCTAGTCACATGGGTTACGCACGCAAATAGTATATTGCATGCATATTTCTTGTTTATGCATCGTAAATTCTTAGAGAAATTATTTCTTCCCTTTCCTGCCACCTGTATGACGTGTTATCTATTTAAAGTCTATCTTACGACATTTCATGATCCCTACTAGCATTGGAGATTGATATTTCCATCTTTCTTAGTGCTTGTGGCCTTATTGGTATTCTGTCAATTTTTCTTTTCAATGAAAAATTCAATTCATTTCTTCTTGACCTAAAAGACTAAGTCGATTATACCCAACTGGGATGGTTTATCCTTATAATAAGGAAATATTTGGCTTTCCCATTGCTTTAATGGAGGTTACTGTGGCCCCTTCTTAATTATTAATCAATAGTTTCACTCAACGTGTTTTTATCACGTTAGTTAAGTTTAATTATTACTGATCAATATGGAGTTATGTTCGTGTCACCATTCACTTGTTCTGTGGCAATATCCTTATATTTTCCTCTCATTCTTGCCTGGCCAGGTAATTAATTCAAGACTAATTTAGAAAGCTTACACAAGGAACTATGTGTCATAATACTTGGACGACTATACATCGATCAGTTTTCCTTTTTTATGAATTGGATGAGGAAATTCTTATTTCTTGTAGTTTGGGTTTTCAGGTCTTGAAGTTGTGCAATTTTTGGCGTACTAGCAACAGGATTTACTTTTATGCCTATATGGTATCAATTTTTTTTATATACAAGTCAATTACCAGATTAAGTTAGTCATAGTACAGACTTTTAGAATTCCTATGTTCTTTGGAGATTAATATTTTATTTTGTTCTATGCTTAGAGATTTTTCTTTATAAAAATAATGATAATAATAATTATGATTACTCATAAGAATTAGATATTTTTTGTTTTTTGGTGTTAATCTTTTATGAATTGTTTCAATCTAACAAATTCATATAGCGAGCTTTATCTATTGTTGGACTTATAAATCCTCTGTTATGTGAGGCTGCTCTTTTAGATTGTCGCTTTCGTTCACTTTCTTCTAGCAGGAGTTTTTTTTTCCAGGTCTTGCAATCTTGTGGAATTTTGAAAAATTTTGGTTTGAAAAAAAGGTTTTAGTTGTCTGCAGAAATGGAATGGAGAAGCATCATCTGATCGAGAAAAGCAGAGAAGCCCATCACTTTCGAATGGCAATGGACGTTTGTTGACTTGATGTTTGAAGTTCTTCTCTTAGTCTACAAATGTGAGATAGGATTTATACGGACTTAGGACTTAGGACGAGTTTAGGACTTATCTATTTCAGATGTCAATCTAGGATTTTATGGCTTTGCGTTACTACGTTATTCTATAATGTCGAGGTATTGCATATTTACTTTTTCTACCAGATTCTGAAGTGGTTACTGTCCAAGTACATTGACGTCGTTGATTCGATTCAAGCAATGTAGCTGGGATGCCCCTCGTTGTTTGTAAATGACGCTATTTGAAGTTGTGAGTAACTTTTATTGGTAGCTAGTACCTGTGTTATTCTTGTGCGTCTTTCTTTTTCATTTAGTACCACGAATTTATCCGTTTCTGTAACTTTTGGCGCCTCAATGTTTTGCAATACGTGTTCGATTTTCTTCGCTGATTATGATGATCCAGTCATTTTACTGCTGTTTGCCACTTTAGTTGATGGTTTTCATTGTGGTTGCCCCTGGGAAGTTTTTGGCAACCCACATTTTTGAATTATTGTAATTTCAAATGATTTTTTTTTGTTCAGAATATGTTTTTCTTCTGATTTAAGTAACAAAATGATTTACCCTATTTGTTGGCTCTACGTTTATGAAGTGTATATTTTTTACCAATGAATCATCCATTTCTTTAGAAAATCATTCCATGTTGGTGACTTGTCTGGTTAACTTAAGATTTGCCCAGCGTTTTTTATTACAATGTTTATTATCTTTTGTGTGTTTTTCCTTTTTCTTTTATAGCTTTATCAAGAACCTCAAGGACTGATGTTGATTGTTTCCGTTGGTATGTGTAAGTCCTGTTTGCTGTCGGTGTCTCCTTTTAGTTTTTGTCTTGACCTTTTTTGTTTGTTATCTTTAGTAATTATTTAGCAAAGATTTTGCCCTTATATTTTGTTCCCTCTTTTAGCTGTGGTTCTTTCCAGAGGTTTTCAAAGTTTGTTATTTTTTTTTATTTTATTTTTATCTTATTTTTGGCTGTATCCTTTTTTTATTCTTTCGTTACCTTTTTTTCCTCTTTTCATTTTTTATTTTTTTATTTTTCTCTGCGTTTTTTTGGATTAATATTACAAATTTTTTTTACTTTTTGATTTTTTTTAGTTTTTTCCCATTCAGGTCAACCATTTATGATGTGACAATTATTAATACATTCATCTATAAAGTGTCTCTAGTTCGTTATCAAAAGCTTTCATAGCAATTTTGTAATCCAGATTGGTTCATTAAGACAAGTTGGTGCTGTTTGTAATCTTCTGTTGGTTTAGCTTTATAACACTTAAATTAGTTGTATTTATTCTTGCTGATTAACCTTTTAAACTTTTTTTTGTTTCCAAACAATTCCCTGATTTTATAGACAGTTGTTGAATTTTTCTACAATTAAATTTTTCTTCAGGAGTTCGTAGTTTTCCTGTCACTCCTTGCGATCGATAATCTTCTAGCCAACTTTCTTCTCCATGGGACTCTACCCGTCATCTATAGTTCTTCAGAATGTGGTGTTCGTGGAACAAAAGTTTTGCCGATATCCCGTCTTCTAGCAACATCCTGTTTCTGCATTTTTTTATAATTATTGCTTTGTTGCATTGGTTTTCTTCTTGCAATAAAAAAATAATTTCTTTGGAACATTCTTAGTTTAATTGCAGGTATAAAAAACGTAAACATTTCAATTTCCTAATTTTATTTATCTTTTAATTTAATTCAGTTTCTGATGAGGGTTAGATATTAATTGTTAAAGCTTTATTATCTCTTACGATTTTTTGCACTCGCTGGAGTTTAATCGAATTCTTAGTTTTCATGTCTTAAGGGAAGAAACCCTTAATCTTGGTGGAAACATTTCTGGTTGATTCTGAGAGGGCAAGTAGTCAGCAAAGTGGATTTTTGCTTTGTTGATGGCTGTACGTGCCGAGCAGAAGTTTTCCTTTCTTAGCACATTACAAGTATCAAATGACATGTTTACATTAGCCAGCTCAAATTACAATTTCACATCGATTCAAATGATAGTTCATAAAAATTAACTTACAAACATATATATAAATTTTTTCACCATTCTGTCATGAGTAAATCAAACTAAAACAGGACTATTATCATTTTCTATAAAATTTCATGTATAAATTCTGAAAAAAATCGATTCTTTTCTGTGACATTATTTAACAATTTCTGTTGACTTTTCAAAACATCTATTATACAATATGAAAATAAAATAAATGCTATAAACTAACAGACATCTCAAATTTATTACAAAACTTTTCAGTCCAAAATGAATCATTTATACATCTACAAAAATAATTATCACAGAAATCACTTTTTCCTTCAAAAAATAGTGTGGAATAAAATGGTTAATATTAATTTATTGAATGCATTTTATCTCTTTTGGGGCCTCTGATTTTCTTTGTTTTTTCTAATTTTTGGGTGTTTCTATTTTGGGTGTGGTCCTTTTAGCTGTGGTCCTTTTTGCAGTGGTCATTTTTGGGGATTGTCCTTTTAGGTGTGGTGGTTTTGTTTCTGTTCTGTCGCTCATTGTTCTTTTTTTAGCTGTTGCTCTTTTGGGTGTGGTTGTTTAGAGTGTAGTCCTTGTTTTAGGTGGTGGTCTATCTTTATGGGTGGTGGTCCTTGTTTATGGGTGGTGGTGCTTTAATTTTGGCAATGGAACGAGTGGCCTAGTTATTGGCACTTAGAGCAAGAGACTTTTCATTTCCTCAGATACAAGTTCAACTCTTTATCAAGCTTATATACCATCTAAATCAGGTAACATTGTTTGTGTTCATGCAAATCTGGGCTAAAAAAGATTTCTTATATACTTACTAATTTTCTTTTGTTTTTAGATATCTCCATATTTTTAGAAGCCTCTTCAAACTTTCTAATTTACTATTTAGTTTAGACGTGCTCTGTTTGTTTTTTTATTTTCAAATAATTTTTAAAATTATTATTGCAGTGTCTCTTTTGACAGGGTGTTTGCTTTTTCCCACAACCCAATGAAGTGTTCGACAGGTGACTGAAATCACAAGCTTTTTGCAATATTTTAAGGTATTCTGTTTGAAATTTGGTTTATTTTTATTTTCAAGTTTCCCACTGAATGCCATTGCTCAAGGAAGGGTGATATTTTTTCTCAGGTTGAGCTTGGTTGAAATGTTGAAACAAAATAAAAATTCTACGTTTTTCAAAGATGGAGAGGTGTACATGGTTCTCTTTACTAATTTGTACAGACTATCCATGCCAAGATTACTAAAAGCGTTTTTTAATACAGGAAAAAAAATTTTCTGTTCACTTAAAGTCTTAGGATTCTAGACAGATGTGTTTTGCGCGCTTTGCACTCTTTATGGTGCACAAGGCAGTGTTCAATTTAATGCTGAGAATTTATATGCGCTGACTTAGCAGCAATCACAACTGGTCGACATATATAGTCATTCTCACAGTCGCATGCTTGCTGGTTTGTTTTATAGCTTGAATTTTATGTTTTTACTTATTCAAGCATGAACACAGTCTGTACATTCGTTTTACAGTGCCCTGCAATTCACGACACAGTTACAATTGCTTTCACGAGAATCATGATATCCGTGTGGCTGCTCACGATCAAGTAGGTTTCTTGGTTATGCTTTCTCTAAGTGGAGTACTTGCTGGCTTGTTTTTCTGTCACAGGGATTGTGTTCGCTTCACAATGCTTTTATGCAGGTGCTTGTGTTCGAAACAAGGAGTCAGGTGCTTCACAAGTTTGTGTTCACACAAGGGTGCTGATTCCTATAATTCTTTCACGACCATCACTGTTTCATGAGTTCGCTCATGGTCACGTTGTTCCCGTTTTTGTTTTTGCTATAAAATACATATTTCTGATCTCTATTGGGGATTGCTCAGCTGTTTCAGCGGTTCTTTCTCTTACTTATAGTGTTTCCTATTAACAAGTTTGTGCACATTTAATAGCTCGGGAGAGTTCTAGTGCACGCACGGCATGACCAGTGTCACCTGTCACTATGATCGCCATTCTCGCTGCTACAGGCTAAAATATCTTCCAGCACTGGATATGTGATATACGTAAGTCTGTGCTCCATTGAGATTGTTTTATTTATTTCATACATTGTTTTACCTAATTAAAGTCTTTCCTGTTAACAAATTTGCATGCAGTTATGATTCAGCAGCTCGGATGGGGCTCGGATGAACAATGTTTTATATATGAAATACATATGTCTGTGCTCCATTGATATTTCTTTCAACGTTTTTTTCGCCTCATAAAAGTCTTTCCTATTACCAAATTTTGCATAGTTGTTATCAAGATGCCTGGTTGAGGTCTAGCGGTCACATGGCATGAAGAGTATTGCCTTCCACAATCACCGGCATTCACGCTAATCCGGGGTAAAAATCATCATGCCTTCCAGCCCTGGATATATGATATATGTAAGTCTGTGCTCCATTGAGGTTTACTCTCTGATTTCAATTTTTTTCAACTTTTTAACCCTGGAAAACTAAACGTTAATAAAGTCCCCTACTTATTAAACCTCATAAAAATACGACTTCTATAAAGAGCGTTAAAAAAAAACGAGCGGGAGGCCTAGGAACAGAAACCGTATCTGTATGTCAGAATTATAGGCCCTGGCTGTTCTTCGCTAAATGTCCATTCTCTCTACTCCTTCCACTGTCAGAAAAAGAACAAAACCTCTTTGCTCTTCTTTTGATGCCTTCATTTCATTTTTTCACTGCTTATACAACGAGAATGAATGCTGGACGATTGACGCTTGCTTCTGCTTCCTTTGTATAGTCATATGATACCATCACCCTCTAGCGGCGGCCTGTGATCTTCCGTGCTCTTGTCGGAAACACTCTTTGTTACACACGCAATGATATGACCATTCTGTCACCGATTTGCACATTCCAGACTATGGCTCGTTTTCTTTTTGAATGCTCCTTATATATGAATATAAATAAGGTGATTATTTAAACATTATTTTAATAAATTAGGTAACATAAATAATAGAGCAGTGCGATGCTTAAGACATCATGATATCGATGTTAGTATCCGATGTAAGAAAAACTACTATTTCACATAAATTCAGGGTGACTAGCGACCGGGAAAAGTTAGGGAATATTATAAAAAATCAGAGAATTTTACAAAATCAGAAAAAAATGCGAAACGGGAACAAAAAGTTTGAAAAATGTCAATAAAATATTCTATCTATATAGACTTTCTTTTTGCTGCTGATAGTCAGGGAAAAGTCAGGTAGTTTTTAAGAAATCGTTTTGCTAGACACCCTGATAAAAGAATTTATAAAATTAAAAACCCATATGTACATTTTGGAGATCTGTCTCCTTCATTTTAATTTTATAAATTCATGTCTGTAGAATAGTGTTTTCTTTTCTTATGTTAGCATTAACAGCAAAATAAAAGATTTATCTTCACTTTGAACAGTTTTCAGTATTTATATTTAAAGGCAATTAAGTGAAACAGAAACTCAATAATGATAAAAAAAATTAAAACATTTGATGCAAATCACTGAGCTGTTCAACTGTTAATGAACTTAGAGTCATAAATTTTTCTATATACATGTATTTTGGGAACTACACCAAAAAATCCGACTCTAGACTATAAAAAATAGAAAAAAAAACATCAATGCTATCGATATCTACAAACTACTCGATGTCCTGGCATTGATATACCTGGAAACATCGAAGTTCGATGATGCATCTAACATTATGCGGCTCTAATAAATAAAAGTATGTCTTTTTAATTAAAATATAATAAGTAAAATAGTTTTAATTATTGCAGGAGTTTTAATAAAAATATGTATTTTTTACATTTTTCAAAATTGGACACAGTATTTAATAAAAATTTTTACCTAGTGACAAACATTTTCCATAATATTTTATTTTATAAAATTATTACTTTGGTAACTAAAATCTTAAAAAAACAAAATATAACTAAGAAACAATTAGTGTAAATACATAGAATGAGTTTTAATTGTACTGAAATTTTATTCCTCAGATTAAAGACGTCTTTTAGATCTTTGCTTAATGCCATATGAATTTTTGCATTTTATGCAGACTGTGAATGATTGGAATTTATATTAAGTAACATTTTTAGGTTTGGTACATTTTGTTTATGTAAATATGTCCTCCAAAATTGTATCATTGAAAAATTCTTTAAAACATTCTAAAAGCTTCAGCAGCACGCTTCCTTCCGACCCAGGTCCTGGTATTGCATGAATGCTATTCACAGCAGGCACCCTATAAATTCTTTAGATGAGGTGAGCTGTCGAATAGATAAAGTTGTTTTACCTTGAACATGAAGGTGTTATAATGAATGAGTTTGAACCATTATTTTCTGCCAGCTGAGCAAAACCAGATCAGTTTTCACTATCATCAATAGGTGAACATATATCATTAGGAATTTTAAGGATATCTGACTCAAGTCAGGATCATAATTTGCTTCTGTTTGCTCATCATCAACCTCATCATCATCATTATCAGTGCAGTCATGTTTGGTCTCTGCATTACTATTATAATTATCATTTTCTGAGTCACTCTCAGAGTCAGAATCCAAAAGCCTTGGTTCCTTCTCATCTTAGAAGCCTTGGTTCCTCCTTCTCCATCTGAAAGCATAGCGAATTATTCCATTATACTACATTAAAAGACCAGAAAATAAATATAACTAAGAAGAAGAAAAAAACTACATTAATACTTATCTTCATAAATTTTACGAGTCCCAAAGATATACTACAAAACTAAAAGGCGAGAAAGTACCAAGTGCCAATCTCACTGAGTAGGGAGATAACACAAAAACAGGAGTACAATAAAGTTTAGCTTCATGAAATGATGTCAAATATTCAAACTTGCATCATAATTTTTACCTATCTTTCCTATCTTACCTATCTTACCTATCTTTCCTATCTTTCCTATCCTATCTTCAGCCACTCAATCTAATTCATAAGAACAATGTGAACTATAACCGTATCACAGATGTGGTTGTCACTGCACTGATATTCAATGTTTGGGGTGAAGTTTAAAAAAGATGAAAGATTCTAATTATAATATCATTAGAGTTTCATTTTTTGGCAACCAAAAATTTCAGTGACACTGAAAATTTCAAAACAGAAAGTAATATCAGATGTGATTGTTGTTCAGTGAAGTTTGCACAATACAATACTTAGCATTTTTAAGTGCAAAATTTAATAAACGAACAGGTTTTCTTTGTACCATTCTCTTTACTCCTCTGTATCTTCTACATCTTTATGTACACATTTGAGGTGAAATTGTTTAAATAGGTCGTGTTGACTTTGAATATTTACAAACTGAGTTCCAAAGACGTTTTTTAAATGAAGACATTGTTCGTCACACCTCCCAAAAAGCATTCAACATATGATAGTAGACGAGCTTTGACGATAAACAGGCAATCATAAGAACAGTTCCCTGGCAAAAAAGGTGTTTTATCAGAGTGGAAAAACTCACTTGCTTACAAATTTGGTCTCATTAAGTTGGAGACATGTGGTTAGGTGGGAAAAAAGTAAATGCCCCTGTTTGTCAACCCATGGCCTCTTGTGGACATCAAACAACTCAACAATATACACAACATCGTAGTTAAAGGGTTTGAAAGATAGGCTATGTCTATGTCACATAAAGAAAACCATGATTTATTCACAGCACCCAACACTAGTGTATGGAAAGAAAGAAAAATATTAGAATTCATGATGACAGCCATATATTTTACAGACGATTTTAACTGGTAAACAAAATACTACCTTCTAGATTATGCATCTTCAGTACAAATTATTCTCAGAGTCTCAATCTCATGGTCTCTTCAAACAAATACCGGTTTCATACTTTCTAATATTGATGCAATCGTTCAGACATACAGATGTAGTGAAGGTTTGAAATATAATTTAGAAAATCCATCCCTATTTACATAACTTTTGTAATCTAAACTGCTCAGGGACAATTCAAATCTCCCGGAAGTAGGTAGTATCACATGTGTTTGTTCGATTAAAAGTTTCAATAGTACAAATGTTGCAAAATCAATCACTCAACTAATCACCAAACATCCAAATTCAGCCAACAATACTTTTGTAAACAAATCAACGAACTTGCACTGATCATGTCTCTGTCCAAGCATTTCGTCTATTCCAAGGCATGTAGTTCAAATAAATCACTGGCGAGGTATTTATTAAATAAATTAAAGTCAAATGACCAAGCCAGACCCCTCAAACTCGCAATTGTAACAAGAAAGTATTCTTAAAACTGTATTAAACAAATATTTAAAATTTATTTGATTCATTTTGGTATTCACATTCGAGTTGATTACAAATAGCTAAATTAAACAGGCGACCTGTTAAATAATGTGCGAAATTTTGCATTAAACTCAACAAAATGAGTGTTTTGAATTTCTTATCACAAATAATACACCAATGCGAAAATTCTTGATAGGATCAGAAACTATAGGATCAGAAACTCCACTAAACTGATTTCAAAACCAAACTCTTCATGCTCAGGTTGTAAACCAGTCTAACATTTTTTTTTTCAAAATCAGTAAAAAATGAATTTAAGAATAGTGTCACAGTAATACTTTGTTTAAATGTTGAGTTTGTTTTGGTTTTGTACAACCATGTCTCAGATAAACACACATAGTCCCAAATTTTGTGTTTTGGTCTGATACATAATGTGAATGTATAAATTGGCCATTGTTGCAATTCCAATTACTTGATCTCTGTAGAATTGCAAAATGCGACAACGGATTTTCTTTGTAGTCGTTTTTCATTGATGCGGAATTTCTCTGGTGATGGTTTTTACAACAACAAAATTTTTGACTGGAGGGTTTTGCAATGATGGAATTTCTCTGAGAACGATTTTGTTCATCATGGAATTTCTTCGGGGATGGTTTTCCTTATTGTGAAATTTATCAACAACCAGTTTTTAACAAAACGGGAATTATCAGTAGACATTTTTATCTAATCTGAAAAATCATACAGATAAATTTCGTTTCTTTAATTAACGAATTACAACTTCTTTAAGTCTAAGTAAAAATTCACAATACAATGAGATGAGGTAAGAGTGTACTTTGAGGAGAAGTGAAACATAATTTTAATAATGTGCAAAGAAAAAATCAATGAACACAAATTTAATATACTTTATTATTTAAACTCAAGGTAAACAACAACTCTTTAACCACAACAAAAATTAAGTAAAAAGAAAAATACAACCTAATCCTAGAAGCGCTTTTCGAGGGCGAAGCTCTCATCATTCAGCAGGTGAAAAAGAAGGGAGTAACAGACCAGATGATACTGAGTGTGAAAAAGAACAAGACCGATATTTATAGTCTGACAGCACCAATGACAGAAAAAGTGATGAACCCCACTAAGGGGGCTAAATCAGTGATTGGTCCATTTGGACCAATAGTTAATCAGTTGAGAATCTCCAATGGGTCCCTTGTCGGAGTTTAGTAAATTTTTGCTGTTGGCTGATGAGATTTCTAAACTTTCAAAGGCATCCAGAAGGAGATTATTTTTTATTGCTTTAACAAGTACAAGATCGTTGAACGATATTCAATGTCCCGTATCCAACGAGTGTTTCGCCACAGCGGACAGGTTTCTTCTTCCATACTTCAAGTGGGCCAAATATTCCTTAAATCGAATGGTAGGATTGCGGGCCGTCTGTCCAAAATAAAACTTGAGGACACTTAACCTTGTAGATTCCAGTCTGCAGGAGTGGGGGGACCTTATCCTTTGGGTTACCCAGTAATAGTTTTGCTTGGTTTGGGTTCCTGAAGGATAAAGCTAGGTCGTGATTACTAAAAATGGAGCTAAGGCCCTTAACTAATTGATTATTAAAGGGTATTAATATCGTGGTGAACTTCCCTTTGATTTTCTTCAACCTTCCATTGGATAAGAAGACCCTGAATAAAGAAATCTCCACAATTAGAAGGATCGCCACCAGGAATAGATATAACCAAAGGACCATCACAAGGATTTTAAAAAAGAGGACGTTCCATAAATTTATCAAAGAAAATACGACTTTAAAGAAAATCGTCACTTTGAAATGGAATACATTTTAACTAACAAATAAACTATATAAAAAACAGAAAGTTAAAGAAATGGTATATTGAGAAATTTCATGTTGAAGAAAGCGAGGGGTGAGCTAGGATCCATTTCCTAAAACTAACACGTTCACGCTTTTACTCTGCAACTGCACTTTTGCAGTTTTACCCTCAGCTGTGACTCCATTGTTAATTTAGATTCAATTTAATCAAAAAACCTCATGAACAGTTGCAAATGCATATCCAGTTAGGCAGTGCTATGTATCGAAAATGGATGGCCATTGTGCATGTGGCTAACCCGAGGCTGGCCAAAGTTCAGGGGTCAAGCAACATTCTAGATCATATATTAGGTTTCCCTCGAATGATAGAAACCCAGCAGACATTTAACCTGTTTTTTCAAAGCCTGTTAACTGAAGTCTGCTTTAGTGTTTCCAAACATTCCATGAAGAAACCTGTCCATAAGTCAGCTTTATTGCATGGTCCCTAACCATCAGCTGGCCTCGGGTTAGCCGTATGCACAATGGCAATCCTGGGCTGGTCATCTTTGATACACTGTATTGACCATCTTGATGTGCGTTTGCAAGCGTTTATGAGGATTTTTTAAATAAAGTAATTTTAAATTTATAACTGTGTCACAGCATAGCGTAAAACAGCAAAAGTGCAGTTGCAGAGAAATGGATCCTACCTCACTTACTTGCTTTCTTCTTCGATGAGAAATTTCTCAATACACCATTTCTTTAACTTTCCATTCATTGTATTGTTTATTTGTTAGTTAAAAATGTATTCTATTTTAAAGTTACTAGCACTCTTTTCTGATCGCCTGATGTTTCATTATTTTTATTGACATCTGAGTTCTCATATTTTATGTAAAATAATAAAGTATATTTGCACTCGAGAGATTGCACATATGGTGGTGTTTGGTCTCTGAGACCGCATTTGGAAACCAGTTTTTTTAATGTTCATATATAAAATAATTGAAGTTTTGTATTTCTGCCAATAAATTTACCTCATTGTTAGAAAGAAATTTAAAAACCAACTTTTTTCCTCAAATTTGGACATGAATAAATCAAGAAAGGAAATTATAGTATAAAATTTGTACTCTGTGTTATTTTTTACCCTTCTTACATATACACCTCTCTATATATAAGAAAACAATTATAAAAATTAAATATAACAATCATTTCTCATAGGATAAAAAATGCTAATTTTATTATAAAATAACTGAAAAATAATGTCTCTGGATAATTAAAATTATTATGTTCTACAAAAATATAAATAGAGGTTAATTGTTTAAGAATTTATATTTATCGATAAGTTTTATTGCTCCTGAAATTCTGAAACATTCTTAGTTTCATCCATTCTTTGCATATTGCAATCTCTCCAAATATCTGTTTATTATAAAATTTTCTAAATAGGAAAATATTTGTAAATAAAAGTATGTTGGAAAATAACTGGAAAAATCTTACGTAATAAAAATTGAAAAAAAACTAAAATAAATGACTATTTTATCAAACTTTTTTAGTAACTAATTTGGTGACATGTGGTCTTGTTATATGGAACATTGTCCACTTAAAACATTGACTTTATGTATCAGACCAAAACACCAGATTCGGGAAAATGTTTATTTATCTGAGACATAGGTGTAAAAAACCACATACAAAAATCAATGTTTACACTGAAGTATTAGAGTAACACACTTGAATTCATTTTTTAAGGAATTTTAAAATAAAATGCTGAACTGGTTTACACCCCTAGCAAAAATAGTTTCCTTTAAAGTCAATTCGGTGGAGTTTGTAATTCTGATCCTATCAAGAATAATCGCATCAGAATATTTTTTGGGTGCTTCAAACCATTTCATTGTTTTTTTAAATGCAAAATTTCACACTTTTATTTAACAGGTCACCCATTTAATTTAGCTACTTGTAGTCAACTTAAATTGAATACTAAAAACGAACCAAATAAATTAAAAAGATTTGTGTATAACAGTTTTGAGAATACAGTTTTGTGTTACATTTACGAGATCTAGAGGTCTGACTTAGTCACTTGGCTACGATTTTAATCTGTGATTCATTCTGATGATGCACCTTGGAAATATCAGAATGCTTGGATAGAGACATGACTAGTGCAAGTTCATTGAGTTTTTTTATGGAAGTGCTGTTGGCTGAATTCGGTTTTTGGGTATTTGGCTTATTATTGATTTTGCAACTTTTACACTATTGAAACTCTTAATCAAACTAAAACATGCGGTACCGCCTACCTCTGCCAATTTTGAATTGCCTATGAGCAGTTTGGAATACAAAAGTTAAATAAATATGAATTTTCACTGACGATTTTAGAGTGTAAAAGTTAGATAATGAGTGACAAATTTTCTGTATTACATTTCAAACTTTTACTATATCTGTACATCTGAACATTTGCGATCATATTTGAAAGTATGAAACTGGTGTTTATTTGATGAGCATGAGATGGCGACTCTGAAAATAGTTCGTATATAAGATGCAGACCTTAAAAGATAGTTTTTTGTCTACCAGTTAAAAATATAATAACTGCAGTAACTCATCTCAACACAACTTATATTTCTCCCGACCCCATTCTTCTTAGTCGTTAGTTCGTTTACCGAACGTCGTGACTCATTCATAGTGAACGAGTGTTCATGAGGCAAGTCTATTATGCAGTAGGGGCCTCTCTCCTTTCTGCATTGATGAAAATGATGATAATGAAAAGGGACAAACACAAATATCCATGCCCTCGGCGGGATTCGAACCCGCGACTCGCTGGTTTCGAGAGCGGTGAGACCTGCGCCTTAACGCTCTCGGCCACCGAGCCGGCCCCGACCCCATTAGTGTACAAAAATATGTTGAAGACACAGAGGAATGACGAGAACTATTAATTCTTTATTAAGCCTCGTACAATGAAAGTCTGTTTGTGTGTTTAATAAATTTTACACTTAAAAAATTTTAAGTATTGTTTTGTAAGAAGTTGACTGAACAACAATCACATCTGAATTTTCTTATAGTATTGAAATTTACATAATCAACAAAATTTTTGGTTCAAAAAATCGAAACCATAATAATTTTGATAGAGAATGTTCACTCTTGTTTAAACTTAACTCTAAACATTGAAGTGAAATTAAATTAACAGTATACTTAAGTTGTGATAAGATTGTAGTTCATATAGTTCTAATGAATTTGATCGCGTGGTCGAAAATAAAGATAGGTGAAATCAAACATATTTAAAACTTTAGTTTTAGAATACTGTTCAATATAAAGTTGATAAGAATGGAGAAATTCTTATCTGAATAGTTGAATGGAATTTTTTTGCAACAAACTTAAAAATAACCCAAATTGCTTGTTGGCAATTCAAACGGGGTGTTGTTTGCGTGGATTAGCTTGAATGATAATCATACTGGTGGTGACGTTGTTCACTCAATGTGTGCGCATTAGATCTCACTCAAGCTTTCCCATAATACGTTCATTTATTAACAAGAGAAACTTTTATTAGGCGAAAAACTCTATGAAACAAATTGGTAAGCCCCAATGGAGCCCAAATACACGTGTATCATGAACATTTTAGATGGAGTATCAGATACTCAGGGCTAGAAAACATGAAGATTATTTAGATTGCTTTAGCATGATTACGAATTCTTTTGGCAGGGTAAAGTCCAGTCTAGACAAACGTATTTCATATGCCCATGGGTGGAAGAGATGAAGATTTTTAGTTTGTATGACTTGAGCGCCGACCGTTGTGGTGGACAAGTTTGTTCACACCATGGATAACGTTATTCACGCCGTGAGCAATCGGTAGAGCTTGCTCGAGCTTCCCAATAATAACTGTGTGCAAATTTGTTAACACGAGAGCCTGCAAAAAAACGATAAAACAACTGGGTATGCCATAATAGAGCCCACACATATGTATATCATATACTCAGGGCTAGAAGACATGAAGATTTTTTTTGCCTGGATTAGCGCGAATGCTGATGGTAGCAGCAGGCGACACTATTCACTGATAGGCTTCGCCCCTGCTGCAAGAAACAAATATGTACCAAGTAGTTAATAGGAAAAAATTAATTAGGCAAAAAAACTGATGAAACAGCTGGGCAATCCCAATGGAGCACAGTTAATGTATTTCATATACCATTTGCTGTAAGACATAAAGAATTTTAGCAAACACTAAAGGAGAACGGCGTGACCATGAGAGAATGCTTGGAATAGCAATGACCAGAAAAGAAGTATAGCAATCATCACCCTCGCGTGAAGAGAAACTTGTGCGAAACTGAACCCTTGTATCTTTGCGTGAAAGGACTATGAAACGAACATACACCCTGTGACAAACCTTTATTAAGTAAAAATCATTGAAAAATAAACAGAAATAATATTGCCCGCAAGCCAGCAAGTACTCGGCTCAATGTGTTCATGAGCAGCCAAACTGATATCATTATGCTCGTAAAAACAATCATATCATGATGGTTGTTTGGTGTTTGGCTTATTATTGATTTTGCAACTTTTACACTTGTGAAACTCTTAATCAAACTAAAACATGTGGTACTGCCTACCTCTGCCAAATTTGAATTGCCTATGAGCAGTTTAGTATACAAAAGTTAAATAAATATGAATTTTCACTGACGATTTTAGAGTATACAAGTTAGATAAAAAGTGACAAATTTTCTGTATTACATTTCAAACTTTTACTATATCTGTACATCTGAACATTTGCGATCATATTTGAAAGTATGAAACTGGTGTTTATTTGATGAGAGCATGAGATGGCGACTCTGAAAATAGTTTGTGCATAAGATGCAAACCTTAAAAGATAGTCTCTTGTCTACCAGTTAAAGATATAGTAACTGCAATAACTCATCTTAACACAACTTATATTTCTCCCGACCCAATCTCCCATTTCTTCCCAGTCAGTAATCTATTTATTCACTCTCTGTCATGTGGCCGGCAACAGAGAACTCGTCAGCCAAGGGCTAATGTAGCAGACGACGCAAGTAGAACGCGTCATTTGACGAGAGCCACTACGAAAGCTGCCCACGAGCACAACGTGGTAAAGGACGAGAGGAGCACGAGAGGAGGTCGAGAGAGTAGGAGAAGGAGTGGAAAAGAGGAGAAGCCAAGGATTTCTGGGGATAGAAGGTCGACACCGAGACAGCCGTGTGTAAAGAGATTGCAGTGCGACCAGCGAGGCTATGGGCTACGGCAGGAGTCTGGGAAACGCAGCTTAACGGAGGTTGAAGCAGCGGAGGAAGACGAACCCGTTTACGTGGGAGGGGATACCACGACAGCGGCCGGTGAGCGACAGCCTAACAGAGAAGGCCACAACCATTGGGAAAGCCTTCTTCAAGCCCGTCAACTTTTGGTCGAGGAGGATTGGCAACAGTGTTTGGTGGCTGCAATTGTGCAGGCCCTTGCAGAGAGCGGCTACGAGCTTCCGACGGCGTATAGAGAGGCGAGCGAGAGAAACCAACTCGACGCCCCCGTCGCGAGCACGTCGACAGGTGCCGGAATCCCGTGCGGAGTATTGGAAGAGGACTATCAGCAGTGGCTACGTATCAATTACGGTAGGACTCTAATATTTCATACAGTTATTACTTGGGCCCCACGCAACCCCGTCCGCGGTATTACTGTGCTATTTCTTCATTTGAATGTCGCAGAGATAAATTCATTAAATGGTTGCATTTCGGTCTTGGTGCTTTTTATGTGCTTCATCGTGTTTACCTTGCTACAGCTGCACACATTGTGAATTTGTGCGTGTGCGTTTTTATCGGACTTATTTGTGTTTATTGGCCTTCTGTATCTCCTCGACGCGAAGCTCTTTTTCAGCGTCAACTTGTGTGTGTTTGTGATAGTGTGTTGACAAAGCGCAGTGAGCTAATTTTTCTATTAGATTACGTGTGCCGTAAATCGCACGTTTACTTGTGCAAGCTACAGTGCGTTCTTAGAGTGTTTTCGACGTACGTTTTGTTGTGTGCTCCTGGCCATGCCCGCTTTCGTCAAGGGCAGATGCCCGTTAGTATCTTCTGGATTGGTGTGTTCCCGATTTTGCAACTGTGAGGCAGCAGTTGTACCTCTCGACTTTCTCATCATAGAAAGAATCGACTAGCGTTTTGGGTTCCGATCTACGCCAGTCATCGCCAGACGTTCTACTCATCGCAGATATCCTTCCTTCACCGGCGTTGGAGTACAGCGATCTGCTAGCATCTTCTACACGTGCCATCATCAACTTCTCGCTACATCGAGGACCATCATTCCCATCGCAGCATCGACTAGCGTGAAGGAGGATTTTGCAAGACATCCGTTCGACGTAGGTTCCTGGGGTATGCTATGCCGTCGAGTTAACCTCGCCTCGACGCATATGCTACTTCCGCTTCTAAAATTTCTAAGCTTTACACCTACGATCGACTGGGACTCTTGTACACAACTTCCCGCTGTTCACTGGAACTTTGAACTTTGTCATATGAGCCTTGACAGTTTCAAATTGTGGCCAGTCATAATCGCAATTTAGAAACGAGGGCTTATCCACATCTGGCGTCGAGGCCGTCATCATTTGCGTTCTTGATTCTACAGGGCGTCTTCGACCTCCCAGATGGAATCAGCGAATTCTACTCAATCATGGACTTCCACTGCATAAGATTAATCACCGACCAAGACGAACTCTTAATTCCGTGTAATTCATCCGTATTACACATACATTTACTTTTGATCAACCTATTTATTAAAAACCAATAAAAACTTTATTTATCAACCATTTTTTATACGTTCTCTCTTTTCTGTCATTAAACCAATCACTCTGCTAACCGTCCACATGACAGAAGAGGAACGTTTGTGGTAGTCATAGCTTGGTTAAGACGTTACGGACCGAACTTTAATTTTTGGCCCGCCTAAACCCACCCAGCATTTGTAGTAGGACAGCCTGGGGTTCACAGACATTCGGACCTGTTTTGTTCTTTTTTGTTTCCCCACCCAACCACACCCAACGTTTGTGGGCGCGTCACGCAGTTCAACGGTAGGAACTTTATTTGTCGTTGGTTTCACCCGATCTCTACAAGTTGTGAGTGTCTTCGTGCGAGCAGTGACCTTTTGAACTTAGTGTTGTTTTCCGCCCAATACCAACCGTCTATTGAGGTATCATTGAACTGGAACTATTGTGCATACAGCTCCAATCACCCTTCTTGTAAAAAGAAGAGGTCTATTAGGATTGGCTATCGCCCGTGAGAGGAACGTTTGAGAGTGTGTTGTGTTCCCGAACCGTTAGTGAAAATGGCAGCGCAAAATCCGTTACAGGGAAAGAAGAAATGGTTGCCGCAATGGCATGATGAACCATACTCCAATATCATGTCCATCCAGGAAGCTAGAGCGGTATTGCGGGAAAAGAACTACGAGCAAGCATTCCTGATGCTCATACAGGAGGCCGACATTAAGCAAAATAATCAAGAATCGATCAACGACAACCCAATTCTAGCTGAATACACCGATCTCTTCAGAGAAGAGCTGCCCGAAGGTTTACCACCAAAGCGTAAGACCCAACACCGCATTGAGCTGGAGCAAGTGGCCACACTCTTCAATTCCCGCTTATATCCATTGTCGCAGGATGAAGAGGATGAGCTCCAACGAACTGTGCAGGACCTCATAGGTAAGGGATTGATTGTTCCATCCACCTCGTATTATGCGTCGCCAGTGCTCTTCGTTAAAAAGAAAGATGGATCATTATGGATGTGTATCGACTATAAAAAACTTAACTCCATGTCTAAGGACAATTTATACACCGTTCCACGAATCGAGTCGCTAATTGATAGGCTACAAGGGACGAGATTTTATACTAAACTCGACGTGTTGCAAGCGTATCATCAGATACGTTTGGACGAGCGTGATACGTTCCTATCTGCTTTCAAAACCAGATTCGGACTATTTGAGTACAAAGTGCTGCTATTCGGCCTGAAGGGGGCCGCCGCGATTTTCTCCAAAGCCATGAACAAAGGAGAATTCGTTGTTGGGGGAATTCGTTAACAAAGGAGTCATTTACTATTTCGATGACATACTGATTTATGCCCAATCTTTACAGCAGCTGGACAGTCTAACATGCAAGGTCTTGGAGAAGCTGAGGACAAACTGCTTCTACCTGCGAAAGAGTAAATGCGTGTTCGGGGTATCAACAGTCCAATACCTGGGTTTCAACATCAGCCAACAGGAGAAGGCCTGCGAGGAACGTATTACAAGAGCCATTAGGAAGTGGCCGACACCCACGACGATATCTCAACTGAGAGGCTTTCTCGGTACAGCGCAATTCTATAGAGCGTTCGTACCGAGGTATTCACTGGTCACCGAGCCCTTGTTTAGAGTGCTGATAAATGTAAATTTTATTCATATTCGTTTAATGATAATTCCAAAAATTTTATCCTTTACGTGTTTTATTATCAATTATAATGTATAGTATATTCTTTTGTACTGTAGCAATTTGTCTGCATCTCTCGGGGACCAAACTCGTCGGTTGTTTGGCCATACCAGCCCCGAGCAAATGCTATGTATCTGCTTACCAAATAAATAAAATAAACAAAAATAAACAAATAAACATAAAATTGAGCATATTTCTGAAATGTACTATAAAATGTATTGCTGCTGTCGTGATTTCCAAAGTTTTTCTTTCTTTCCATACCTTAGTTTTGGGTGTTGTGAATGAAATGATGTTTTTTAATCTATGACATTGGCCTTAAGTATGCTGTTGTGTATGACGTTGAGTCATTTGGCGTAAGAGAACGTTTGTTCTCTGGAGGTCTCTGTGCGACAAACGGGGTCATTTTTTTTGTCCCACACACCCGTATGTCTGCAGCTTAACGAGACCAAATTTGCACGTCCTAATTGTAGGCACGTGAGGTTTACCACTCAGATAAAACATTTTTTTTTACCTTTGTGACGAACAATGTCATCATTTAAAAAACATCTTTGGAACTCAGTTTGTAACTATTCAAGCTCAACAGGACAATTTTAAAAAGTCACACCTCTCCTGTGTACAAAAAGATGTTGAAGACACAGAGGAATGACGAGAACTATTAACTCTTTATTAAGCTTCGTATAATGAAAGTTTGCTTGTTTGTTTAATAAATTTTTCACTTGAAAAATTCTAAGTATTGTGTTGTAAGAAGTTGACTGAACAACAATCAAATCTGAATTTTCTTTTTGTATTGAAATTTACATAATCAATAAAATTTTTGGTTGCAAAAAATAGAAACCATAATAATTTTAATATTAGAATGTTCACTCGGGTTTAACTCCAAAGGTTGAAGTCAAATTAAATTAAGAGTATACTTAAGTTGTAGTTCATATAGTTCTAATGAATTTGATCACGTAGTCGCAAATAAAGATAGGAGAAATCAAACATATTTAAAACTTTAGTTTTGGAATACTGTTCAATATAAAGTTGATAAGAATGGAGAAATTCTTACCTAAATAGTTGAATGGAATTTCTTGGGAACAAAGATAAAAAAAACCAAGTTGTCTTTGGCAATTCAAACGGGGTGTTGTTTGCTTGGATTAGCTTGAATGCTGATCACAGTGGTGGCGACGTTGTTCACTCTGAGTGTAAGCGATAGACCTCACTCATTCTTTCCAATAACTTCTTGATTTATTAACAGGAGAAACTTTAATTAGGCGAAAAACTGTATGAAACAAATTGGTATGCCCCAATGGAGCCCAGATACACATATATCATATACTCAGGGCTAGAAGACACGAAGATTTTTTAGATTGTTTTAGCATGATTATGAATCGTTTTGGCAGGGTAAACTCCAGTGCTAAAGAAACGTATTTCGTATACCCAGGGCTGGAAGAGACGAAGATTTTTAGCTTGTATTAGCTTGAACGCTGACCATAGTGGTGAGCAAGTTTGTTCACACAATTGGCAACGTAGTTCACGCCAAGAGCAATCGCTAGGGCTTGATCGAGCTACCCAATAATAACTGTGTGCAAATTTGTTAACAGGAGAGCCTGCAAAAAACCGATATAACAAGTGGTTATGCCATAATATAGCCCAGACATACGTGTAACATATACTCAGGGCTAGAAGACATGAAAATTTTTTTGCCTGGATTAGCGCGAATGCTGATGGTAGCAGCAGGCGACGCTGTTCACTGATAGACTTCGCCCGAGCTGCATGATAACAAATATTCAAAGTTGTTAATAGGAGAGAATTAATTAGGCAAAATAACTAATGAAACAGCTGGACAATCCCCAATGGAGCACAGAAATATGTATTTCATATACGTTTTGTTGGAAGGCGAAGAATTTTAGCAAACACAAAAGTGGGAATGGCTTGACTATGAGCGAATGCGTGGAATAGCAATGACCACAAAAGAAGTATAGCACTCATCACCCTGACGTGAAGAGAAACTTGTGAAGAACTTGAGTCCTTGTATCATTGCGTGAAAGGACCGTGAAACGAACACATACCATGTGACAAAAATTTATAAAAAGTAAAAATCAATGACATATATACAGAAAAAAAATTGCCCGCAAGCCAGAAAGTACTCGACTTTGAGAAAGCAAGCCATCTATGTGTTCATGAGCAGCCAAACTGATATCATGATGCTCGTGAAGGCAATCGTAACTGTGTCCTTAATTGTAGGGCACAGTAAAACGAATGTCCAGTCTGCTTACAAACTTTAATAAGTAAAATCATAAAATTCAAGCTATAAAACAAACCAACAAGTACGTGACTGTGAGAATTACTATATATGTCGACTGGTGGCGATTGGTTAAAATTAGTGCATGTGAAGTCTCAGTATTAAACTGAACATGGCATTTGCATTATAAAGAGTGAAAGCGTGCAAAACACATCTGTCTCATATCCTAAGATCTTATGAGAAAAGAAAAAGTTCTATTCTGTATAGGAGAGAGAATGAAACGGATATACACTGAGTTAGCAAAACTCATGGGATAGTTACTTAATATCTGGTCGGGCCACCTCTGGCCCTGTGGAGTGCACCAGTACGGCGTGGTAGTGGGTCTGCAAGTCCCTGGTACACTTATGGAGGCAGTTGACACCAGATAGTCTGCAGAGCCGAAGATAGTTGCTACCCGTTCGTGGGCGGATGATCCAGTGCCCGGAGTCTGACTTCAGCAGCATCCCAGATATGCTCGATGGGATTCATGTCAGGGCTACGGACTGGCCAGCTCAGTCGTTGGACCTCTCCTGCATGCTCCTGGAACCATTCGCGGACGACATTGGAGCGATGTGGTGCAGCATTGTCATCTTGAAAGACTGCTACATCGTCAGTGTGTTGAAATGTCAAAAACGGGTGCAGATGGTTTCCGATGAGTTGACGATACCATGGACCGTTCAGATAACCAGATGGCCCATTCCAAACCAGGAAAATGCACCCCAGACCATCACCGATACACCCTGGAGAGAGTTGAGCGGGGAAAGCCAAATTCCTGCACCGCTGCCGAAATGGAACATCCCATGCGTGGGGCACCTACTATCATACCCCTTTCAAAAGACGTCAACTCGCGACGACGTGCCATTTCTGATTAATCACTTATCTAAGCTCTTCCCACAACGTCTAATGTTCCATTCCTAGAATCCTTTACCCCTGTGAATTCGTGAGCCATGCCCATCAATCAATGTGTTTGCTATCCCATGAGTTTTGCTAACTCAGTGTATATGAGAGAAGTAGAAGACACAAAAAACATGGAATACAATAAATAATAGTTATTAATAACAAATAAAAAAATAATAATAATTTAGAAATAATTATTAAATAATAAATAAAATCAATATAAAAATAAAAGCTGATATTTCAGATTCAGTCTAACCTTTATCAAAGCAAAAGTATAATTCTATAAAGATAGAAGGATAATTATTCATTTTTAACAATGAGCATTCTAGTCCAATAGTATTGCTATGGGTTCCAAAATGGCTCCCAACCATGCCAACACCTTAGGGGTGGGGTTGAATACAAACTATTGGCCACATCTCCCTTGAAGCCATTGGTCTAACTGCAGTATATTGATAATTTTTTCCTGATCAGGCCACATAATGACGACTCACTCCTATCTTCTATCACCCATTCTAACTCCATCAACCCCCCCCCCCCCATCAAGTTTTCTCACAATTATTCTATCATGACAGTTCCTTTTATGGATGTCTTTATCTCGATCACTAACAATAAATTGTCTACAAATCTTTATAAGAAGCCCACTGACCGGCACCATTAATGACACTATGATAGCTGCCATTCACACTATTGCAAGGAAAACATCTTTTTAGGTCAGTTAACTCGCATCCATAGAATACGCACCAATCAGTCTGACAAGGACTTACATGCTAACGCCCTTACCCACTCCCTTACCCTTAAAGCAAGAAGCTACCCCAAATCTATCAAACATGCTTCGATCAATAAACATCGTAATTCCTGTGCTAACAACAATCTCAAACCTTCTCCAACCATAGCAACACCTACGCTAGTCCTTCCTTATCATCCTAAGGAAATATCAACATATTATTAAAAACTCTCCTCTTCTCCTTTCCATTCTACCAGAACCACCAAAAGTTTCTTTTAAATAGAAATTTAATTTTAAAGATATCCTAGTCCATGCTGTTGTTACCAAACCAAGCACTCCCACAAAGGGATGTTCTCCTTGCAATGAAAACACTGTGGTGTTTGCCATTTTCTTAATCCTGCCACTTCTATTTCCAGCAGTGCTTCCTCCTTTACTCTCAAGGTTAACCAGAACCTGACCTGCACTTCTCACAACCTAAATTACCTGTTATATTTCAAAATATGCAATAAAGAGTAAGCCAGTGAGATGGGCAATACCATATGCACCAGATTCACTGGACATAAGTTCGACATCCTCAGCAATGCTGACACCCCTGTCATTAAACACTTTAATTCCCCTGGCCACTATTTACAGGTCATCAGCCTTTATATTCTTCTTAGTAACTTCCGTAACAAATAAGAAAGAAAGCAAGTTGAGTTCTAGTATTTGGAAGTGTAAGTCCCTCACCCATAATAGAATTAACCTTAGCAAAAGCGCCATTACCTCATTACCTTTCCCATATTCCTCTCTGACTCCAGCTATTCCCTAATATGTCATAGGCTTTCTGGGCACTTTTTTCTTTCTCATTTTCTCTTTCTTCTTCTGTATCTTTTCTGAGATGTTTCCTCTTTTTAATTTTCTTTCATATTTTTCAACTTCTTTGTTCATTTTGTGTCCATACCTGCACTGTCCCTTTTTTATAGGCTTTCTGTACTCGTTTATTTCAGATCTCAACAACTTCATCTTCAGACCTTCAGCAATTTCAGCGAACATCTACACATATTCCCACCATCCACACAATAACTTCCAATGACAAAACCTCACCCACCATTCACGACGTTCCTTCTTCCTGAACACTCTCCCCTAATAACCAATTTCTCACACCTCATCTTAACAGAACACTACACAAATGCCAGACACACTTCCATGCCCACTTTCCACCTGTAACACTTCCGCTAGACCACGCAAAAATAACACCTGTAGCTCCACAAAACTACGATCAACACAAAACAGAAGACTAACAGCTAATCACACTCCTGCTTTTTTCAACTTCATCAGCTATGCGACAAATTCTATACCTACAATGATCACAAAATTACCTTTTCCCATTACTTTACTCTCAGCACAATCACCAACGGTTTGGGCTCTGTCCCCAGTATCCAATTAGGTCCCTTACTGGTTGCCACTCTATTGCAAATTCAATCCACTGTTACTGGCTCATATCCTCAGTAACCATTGCTCCAGCATGTGCACAAGCATCTGTCAGTCCATCACCCAATATGACTCTCTCCCCTCTCTTAATCCCTCAGATATTGATGCTCCTCATACTTTCATTTGCATAAAACTTGATTTTCCTTAAAACAATGTAAAAATTTTCCTTTTTCAAAACAATGTAAAAATATCAGAGACCATATTTCCTTCCATAATAAATAAGACACTCTCTCTAATCCTTTATCTGCCTATTTTCTGAACTATCTGTCTAAATATGTTCCACCTTTCTCCACCAGCTCCAGCTCCTTCGATTTTGGCACAACCATGGCTAATAATCTTTCGACCACTAAACTTTTGTCTCTCGAAATGGGAACCCTATCTAAAGGCCTTTCCTTCTGTCCAAGTCCTAATAATATTGACACTTTTGATATCATTTCCTCTGTCGATATCTTTAGCCATGTGTTTCCACCAGGCCATGTGACCTCAGTGAAATTACATGTCACATATGCCCGATGAAAGAACATCGAACATATCACTAATCAACATATTCGATTACAACCGCCCCTACCACTCCAAATCACAGAAGCCTTCGCGCCTCCCCTTATATTGAAACGGGTACAGCCCAAAACCCTGTGTCCCTGGCTCTTTCCTGTTTTTCTCAGCCTGATTCTTATTTTTCCTGTCCCTCTTATGTTTTCTGCTGCGGGTCAAAAAGGTCCCTGACTGAGTCCCTGTCAGTTGCCCTAGACTCTGTTCACTTCCCAATGGGTTCATACAGCAACCCTTGTGTTGGCCCTTACCCTTATCATTGCCACATTGACACCTCTGGTTCTTGCCATTGATTTTGCAATATGTTCTCCAGTCTTTTCCTCCGGATTCAACCCCACAAAGGAAATCACGGGCTTGTCCACAACCGTACCATCCACAGGTTTGCTGAGTACATTTATACTTGCATCGGGTTGCACCCTGACTGGGTCTTCATCACCCATGTAGTCAGGCATGTTTCCCGTCTTAAAGACGGTCTTGCTGGTCTTGCCGCATAGGGTATGCATTGTCTGTGCTGGCGTTTCCTTAACAGTCTGTTGATTACCATCTGTTTGCACCACTGCCCGTTCTCCTTACGGACAACCCACTGGTGAATCCTGCTATGGACCACTGGGTCCGTCACCCGTCTCGGTGTCTGCAGAGGTCAGACAAACTGATGGCTTTGTTCACAGTAGCCTCTGAAGGCACTAAGCGTTTTAATAATTCCCCTATACCACCAGCATTGCCCCCTATTATGTCAGCATCTACACCATGGATGTGCATTGAAGCATTATTGTCCACTATATGCAGCTTGGGCCCTTCCTGCTGACAGAACCCGGGCTCCTCTGTGCCAACACCGACACTAATGACAACCGGTGCCTGAGCACTGCCCCTGAACGCCTGCCAGAGTGCTTTCCACCTGAGCCAAGCTATCACCATTGGTGCAAATGCCAGAGCCTTCTATATAAACCGCCTCTGGTGACCTGTAGCCCTGCATACCAGGGTACATCTGATTACCCCAGCCACAGCCCCAAACAATTTCATTTCCCAGCCCATTTCCTGGGACAAATACAAGCAGAGGCTGCTGCCCCACACCTACCATATGCCACTTCATGGCATCTCCCATTCCCACTGTCGGACTCTCCATGTCCACATATCAACATGTAGCTACTAGTACAGTCAGCGCGAGGGTTCACCATGGGAGCATCCCTATTGAGGACGCAATTGTTCCCTGTCGAGTACCCATAGACTCGCAACCACCCTGTGCTCACATGCAGCACATCCCTAAATCGCATCTGTACAATCTGGAACCTATCCCACACCACCTGTCTTTTTACCCGAAACGGTCAAAACAGCTTACCACCACGACTAGACTCCCCCTACAAATACGTGATCTAGCACTATATCCCACACACTTACCTTGTGCTCTACCATTATTACGGCTCCCAACTCCACAGGTTTCCCTCTCCAGAATATTGGCCATAGCCTTTTCACTCGAGCAGCTTTGCACGATACGGAAACCGTAGTCGCCGTCGCCACCGACCCTATTAGCTGCTACTGCACCTACACTACTTCCCCACATCGACAGATCCGCAATCGCTGCTTCCAGTTCACAGTTTAAGTCCCTCAACCCCTCAACCAACCTAACAGTTGACCTAGAGTCACACTGTGCACCACCCTGCATATGCCCTATGTCACCCATATCAATGATCCCCAATAATCCAACACTATAAACTGCAATCTATGCCCCTAATACAATTAACAACCAAAACACTTGACCCAAACACACTCTGACACCATAAATTCCTACTCCCTCGATAATCCGGGATTTCTGGATTGTCACGCACCACGTCGGGCGCCAAATGTGACGTTGTTCCTTCCCAACTACTACAATGGACCCAAATACTATGTTGCTAAATAGCGATGGGTGCTAGTCAGGGGTTTTGGGGCGGATATTCGAGGCAGAACAGAGACGGACAAACAAGCTAAATAACATCACATGAAACATTTATTTCTCTAAAAATCACTGTACTAATCAAATAAAAAAATCTATTACTCTAGTTCAAAACACTCAGTGCACTGGTGATCAAAATAAATAATAAAATCTACAATATTTTCAAACATCATCATTAACATATTCCCATAAAATCTCCATCGTTACACATTTAATCTCTTCTATAATAATACTCAAAACTTAATACTGCCATTATTATATCCTTAATCGGGGGTGACCAGTATCAGCTGAGTGTTGCTAAGACAGCGACTGCACGCGGTTTTCATAAGCTCAGCCTGAGCTGCTTATCGTTAGGTGGGAGGAACTTAAAATTTAGGCTTTCCAGTTAGGCTTTCCATATACAGTGTTGCTTAAGCTTAATACTCTATCTCAAATTAAGCATAGATAAAGCCGGTTTTTTTTTAACAGTCAATAATCTGTACAACTGTTCTTGAACTCGCCGAAGTTTACCGCGTCTACCACTACACACTTGAGCAATCCTGTGGAACGAACTCACTCGCCAGGCACACGGCGCACACACTATTCAGGTACGGAATGCTGTATCTCATTATGGCTCTTAAGACGATTACAAATTAAAACAGTCTTACCATAAAGATGTCATCATTATGACTGCTGTCCTTGAATTATTATGATACCACCGTGAAGAATCATCAGGCCGACGCCAATTGCAAACGACGTAGCTGGTGAGGTATGGCGGCCGAAACGCAGAGCACGAGACTCTGTCAAAACACAAGAAGAGTGTTTGCTTGCAGCGCAGCAAAAGAAAAACAACACTGATATTAAAGAGCATAACATTTACTTTTTAACTCAACATCAATTTACCACTAATGCAGTAAATGATTAGTAATCCAATAAGCAGTTTCATTGAGGCTTATGTTCGATTAGCGCAAACAAGCGTGAAACGACTTTCACTCATGATCTCTGGCTTCCCAACACTAATCCAAGCATCAACACGCTCGCATAAAATAAACTACTTTAATGTTTTTACGCATTCTCAAAAACAAAAACTTTTATCGAATAACGAAAATGCCTCATTAAAAGACAATATTCTCATCTTAGACATGCTTTAAGACGACAATACTCGCTCTTTGCAACAATTGCGAACACTGCTGCGTCGCCAAAGCGCGACAGCGATCGCTGTAACAACAATACTTAAAAAAACAATATTAAAATGAATACATGAACACAAGACTTAAATGGACAAAAAACCAGACAAGACTACACAGATACAACGAACCACACACAATCATATCTTAAAATTCAATTAGCTGGACATATGTGCGCAGTCAACTGACACGACATGTCACACAATAATGAAGTTGATGCTGTTGCGAAGCAACCAAACCACGTACAAACGCAGTTTTCCTTGTCGTTTTGATTTATACAGTCGTAGTAGCCAGTAATGTCCGGTAGCCACAATTATCTAAGGTAAATGCTTTCCCTATTACATTTATTCTAAGTAGAGATATAACAGTGGTGTAAGAAGTGAGATTACGCTATAACGTGTGCCCACACAAAAAAAAGACAATCTTTCTGAAAGAAAATGAACACCCAGCATCAAAGGTAAAAATGGCCATAATAAGGGAGTATATTATATAATACATTAGAAACCACTTACCTTGAAGTACTATCCGTAATAAATCCACCATGGCAGTATCGCCCGAACTCATGCAAGAGCTGTCAAAGATGATAGCCACAGCTCTCCACACAACAACAAGCAGAGACTCAGGAGAACTCCCTCCAGAGACCCCCTGTTCGTAAAGCAAGCCTACTGGCCCGAGGAGGAAACAACCATGGTGATGTATTTTTAAATGTATAAGTGGGCACTCCAACTGTCCAGTGTTCCAGAGAACGTGTATGCAGCATATGCCAGTGTCCACATGGGAGTGGAATTAAATGAGGTCCGGAAAATCCTTGTCAGTCAACAAGAACCAGAATCCATCTCCTATAATGAAATCAAACAAATTCCGACTATGCACTTTGACAGGCCAAGAAACAAATACGTCGAAAGCATAAAATTCTTTACCATCGTTCAAGACAAACTTGAAATAGTGGCACAATTTGCGCTACGACTGCATAAAGGCACTGACCATTGCGAATACAGCACGTTTCTTGATAGAATGCTAATCGAACAGTTCCTCCAAGGATTGAGATCACCCGCTGCAAAGGAAGAAATCAGCGCCAAGCAACCAGAGAAATTTGATGTAGCATTCGAAATAGCCCAGAATCTGGAAGCCACGTGGGCAATAGCCAAAGAAGTGACAGCGACCAATATCCCCAGTCTGCCCTTCAGTGAACCATCGAATCATTTGGGGTATGAAAAACCCGCAACAAAACAGTTACCACATGGTCGAGTCCAGAGAAAGAATTTATTGACCCGATGTAAAAATCGTGAGTCACCCAAGTCAGGGATTGAAAGTAGCCCCACTACGAGAAGCAGTTCTCTTCCAAGGAAACCATGTGGAAGATGTGGTGGCCAACACTGGGCCGACACCTGCCGATATAAAACAGCAACTTGCTTCTCCTGCCGAACAACTGGTCATCTAGCCAAATATTGTAAAAGCAAAACCAGGAACATGAAGCGTTCCATCACCAACGATGTGCCAGTCGATAGAGTCCAGGCCCTTAGTAAAATACATGAGAAAACAGTACAGCATGTGCACCACCCAAATGTCTTCGCGGTGAAGATCAATGGGAAACCTATCGAAATGGAGGTCGACACCGGAGTGCCATTTGGAATCATGGGCATCTCCAGGCTTCGAAAAATTAAACCAAGAATACATCTTGAGAAATCGGATCAGCAATTTAAGAGCTAAGAGTGCCTGGGGAAAACCTATGTGCGTGTGCCAGTGGGGAACACAATGCAGTGACTAAACCTATTTGTTGTAGAAAGTAATTCCACTGGTCTGATGGGATGTGATTGTTTGGTAACCTTCGCAAGAGAAATCGACTTTAAAAGTCTATTTTCACCCATACAAGCCACTAAGGAACAAAAAGAAGGTACCATTACCGGAGATCAGAAAGTTCAATTAGACAGTCTGCTTGAGGAGTTTGCTTATCTCTTCCAATCGACAGCGGAAAAACTGAAAGGACCCCCGGCTCAAGTACATCTGGTCCCACAGGCAACCCCGATTTTTGCAAGGGCAAGAGATGTGCCCCTCGCGCTGTGAAACGAATATGCCAAAGCAATCGATACCAAGCTGTGGGAAGGTTTTTATGAAAAGATACACCTCACAGAGTAGGCATCACCAACACATGTGGTCATAAAGAAGAAAGGTGGGCTTCAGACCACAGGAAACTACAAACCAACAGTCAACAAAAAATGATCATCAATGAGCACCCAATACCGAAATTTATAGACATTTTCAATAAAATGAGACGTGCAGTGTGGTTTAACCATTCAGATATAACAGATGCTTACACTCACCTATCAATGGATGAGAAGTTCTGAGAGGTATTGACGCTAAACACGCCAACTCATGGACTCGTTAGGCTGACCAGAGCCATGTATGGAGCAGCCAATATTCCTGCTCGGTGGCAACGACGCATGGAAGAGATGTTCCAGGGAGCAGCCAATGTAGTTAATTTCTTCGACGATATAATTGTCTTTGCACCCCATTTCAACAACCTACTCTGAGCACTGCGCGAGACAGTGGAACGCTTGAGAGCGTGCGGCCTACATTTAAATAGAAAGAATTGTGTTTTAGTTTTCACGGCTCTCATTTGTTTAGGCCACGTCATTGATAAGGACGGCTTACACAAATCCAACGAATACATCGAGGCAATCCAGAAGACACCCAGGCCAGCAAATACAGAACAACTACAACTCTTCCTGGGAAAAGCCACTTACTATAACGCCTTCATACCAAACTTGTCTCATCAAGCAAAGCCATTGAGAGAAATGTTAGCCCAGGAAAAATTCGAGTGGCCTCCAGAAGCCAAAATTGCGTACGAAGACATAAAAAAGACTTTAATCTCTCCACAAGTCCTCATACAAAACGACCCTTTGTTGCCATTGATACTAGCGACTGATGCCAGCAGTTACAGCCTCAGAGCAGTTCTCTCCCACCCAACAACTAATGGATTCGAAAGACCCATTGCCTACGCAAGCCGTTCATTGCCAGAAACAGAATGAAGATACCTGCAAATTGATAAGGAAGTGCTTGCCAATCGATTCCAAAATACCGCGACCTGCGAGATGGACAGGCAATATACGTACACCTGGGGAGACCTACCTGCGAAAAATGGGTGCAAGGCCCCTGGGGAGTCCTACCGGCGATTTTCACTAGGAAGTAGCCATGGGCAAACAAAGTTCGAAATGGCACATTGATCAATTGCACCCTCTCAGTGTGCCTCGTTGGTCGGAAGCACGTGACAGCTACGAATCACGAGCTCCGGTATTGACAAGTGTCTTATGATGTAACAATCAAGAGGAACTTCCTCATCAGCGAGTTTACTTCAGCGATGAAGACAACTACAAACAACTGTCAAACCTAATGCCAGCTATTCATGAGCCAGAGCGAGCCGAGCAAGAGCATTATGATGAACAGGACTATATGCCAGAGCCAACGCAGCCCAAATCACCGGCTCCTGCGCCAGCTGAGAAACCTGTTCACCCACCAGTAATCGCCCTAGCCTCACCAAGAACAGGAAGTGCCTGTTGCTCCTCGGCGCTCGACACGCGAACGTCTTCTGCCCCAGCGGTAGTGCGACGGGAGGAATGTTGTGCCAGCAGTCAACAAGTGGACATTGTTGAGCTGCAGACACGGAAATTTTTCGTTCTGCCATTGTTCATTGTTACATCTTACAATAATGAAGATGATGCTGTTGCAAAGCAAATAAACTACATACGAACGCAGTATTCCTTGTCGTTTTGATTCATACAGTTTTCATAGACAATAAAGTCCGGTAGCCACAATTATCTCAGGTAAATTCTTTTCATATTACATTTATTCTAAGTAGAGATATAACATCAACGACTCTAATTACGATTTTACGTCTTCCTCTGCATGCTTGATATCTCTTCTCTCTACACTAAACTTATCTCATGATAATGGGATTAAAGCTGTTCGAAAGAGTGTAAAGGCTAGCAAACCTTTCCAAGTTCCTTCTACTGATACCATATGCCTTTTCTTTCGTACCATCCTCATCTCCAATTTCTTCACTTTTATCAGTGAGTTAATATCTAGTCCTGTGGCATTGCTATGGGCTCCAATATGGCTCCCAACTGCGCCAGCATTTTTATGGATGAGGTAGAAACCAAACTAATTTCCAAGTCTCCCTTTATGCCGTTGGTCTGGTCGCGGTATTTTTACCGATGTGTGCCTGATAATGAAGACCCACTCCCATCTTTTATCACCCATTGTAAATCCATCCACCCCTCCATCAAGTTTTCTCACAATAATTCTCTCACGAGAGTTCTTTTTTGGATGTCTCTATCTCTTATCACTAACAATGAATTGTCTACAAATCTCTATAAGAAGCCCACTGACCAGTACCAGTACTTACACTATGACTACTCCCATCCACGTCATTGCAGGGATAGCATCCCTTTAGGTCAGTTAACTCACATCCATAAAATATGCTGTAATCAGTCTGACAAGGACTTCCACGGTAATGCCCTTACCCGCTCTCTTAAAGCAAGAGGCTATTCCAAATCTATCATATGCGCTTCTATCTATAAACATCGTAATTCCTGTTCTAACAACAATCCCAAACCTTCTCCAGCCATGGCAACAACTACGTTAGTTCTTCCTAATCATCCATCCCTCAATAGTATTAAAAATATCCTAAGGAAACATCAAGATATTATTGACAACTCTCCTCATGTCCATTCCATTCTAACACTACCATTAAAAGCTTCTTTAAAACAGACATTTAATCTTAAACATATTCTGGTCCATGCTGCTATTACTAAGCCACGCAATTCCACTAAGGGATGTTTTCCTTGCAATGAAAAGGATGTGGCGTTTGACATTTTCTTATCCCTGCTACCTCCATTTCCAGCAGTGCTTCCTCCTTTACTCTCAAGATTAACCAGAACCTGACCTGCTCTTCTCACAACCTAATTTACGTGTTACATTGCAAAGTATGCCCGAAACAGTATATTGGAGAGACAGGCAAGACTATATGTACCAAATTCACCACACATAATTTCGAAATACTTTGTAATGCTGTCACCCCTGTCGCTAATCACTTTAATTCCCCTGGCCACTATTTAAAGGCTGATGGCTATAATAAAATAGAAAAGCTCTCTTCGTAGTGTAACTTCCATAATAAAAAAGAAAGAAGGCAATTCGAGTCGTTTTATATTTGGAAATTTAATTCCGTCACCCTTAATAGCATTAATCTTAGCAAAGGCACCATTCCCTCATTACCTTTCCCATATTCCTCTCCGACTTTAAGTCTTCCCTAATATGTCTTAGGCTCTCTAGGCACTTTTCTCTTTCTCTTTTTCTTTTTATATATCTTTATTGAGTTATTTTCTTTTTCTAATGTTCCTTTATATTTTTCTACTTCTATGTTCATTTTGATCCGTCCCTGCAATCCCACTTTTTTGATAGTTTTTCTATACACTTTTATTTCAGTGACCTTTGACCCATATCTCTTTTATGCGGTAATATTTTACAGGGTGACTAGTGATCATGGATTGTCAAAAAATTTTTGTTACCGGGAACAGTAAGTGAATCATAAAATTGGAAATATTTTGAACAATGTCAATAATATTCAATCATGATGGCCCTTTTTTGGCTGCTGATGATCCGCATAACATTCAGGGAATTTTACAAAATCGTTTTGCTAGACACCCTATCATTCCTAACCTTTTTTATAATTATAATTCTATATGTAATATCCTATTGCATTTTTCTCGAAGCCCTCTTATTACCTCCTATTTGTCTTTCTTCCTGTCCTATCCCAACACGTCTTCAAATTCATTTCCCATTTGTTCTTTTCTAGTTTTTCAGCCAATACGATCTTACTATTCCCTGTGCTAACTAGATATAAAGTAACCCTTTAGTACTCCTTTCACAATTTCAGGATAATTCTCTAATATTCTATTTAAGTTTAAAGAATTATCCTTTTTGCTTTGATAAAGCATAGACTATCCAAACGTCAGCTTTTCATTTTTATTTAGAGAGAACAAAAACATTTTTATTAGACAAGTTTAAGCACACTTTGCATACATGTATTGGCTATGTGAAAGGAAAGAGAGGGGCAGTCAGATGATGAGGGATTCAAAACAATGCATTTAACAATTTTGGCATGAAAAAGCCTGTACAAATTAGTAAAGAAACCATGTATATCTCTCCATCTTTGAAAAACGTGAAATTTGTATTTTTATTTCAACATTTCAACCAAGATCAACGTGCGAAAAAATACCACCATTACTGTGAGCCAATACATTCAGTGAAAGAGACGAAAATGAATATAAACCAATATTTCATATTTAAAAATATAGCAAAAAGCTTGTGATTTCATTTACCTGTCAAACACTTCATTGGGTTGTGGGACAAAGCAAGTACTTAGTCAAACGAGGACAATGCAATAAAAATTTAAAAAATTATTTGAAAATTGAAAACAAACAGGGCGCGTTGAAACTAAATAGTAAATTACAGTTTGAAAAGGCTTGAGAAGAAAATTCGAGATGTCTAAATATAAAAAAACTAGTATTTAACAGTCGAAAATAAACAATTGTACTTGATTTAGATGGTATATGAGCTAGGTAAAAAGTTGAAATAGTATCTGTGAAGATGAAGGGCACCATAAAACGTATGTACAGACAGAGGTCAATCTTGAAGAAGTAAAATCATAAAATTCTAGCTATAAAAAAACCAACAAGTTTGCGACTGTGAGAAAGACTATACGAAGTGTGGCAATTAAATAATGATACTCCTCACCTCCTGTCACGCAGCCACAAGGGGGAAGGCTGGTATTGGAATACACTTGACCTTGAATCTTCCAGAGCAGTGACCATTCATTTCATCTCTCGATCTCCTTTGGTTTCCTTTTGAGCATTGGTTGTAGAGGATGTTGTTCGTAGTAGTGCCGCGATCAACAAAAATACCCTTAATCAGAAATGCTATAAAAAAGTCCTAATGAAGCTGAGGGAAAGTGTGTGTAAAAAAAAACTGGATATGTGGAAGAACGATGCATAGATTCCGCATCAGGACAGCGCACTTATTCACAGTGAAACAAGTGAAACTTATTCACAGTGAAACTTATTCACTTATCTGTGAAACAATTTTTAGCAGACAAGAGCAATCTTATTTTCGAACATCTTCGGGAGTCATCAGATCTGGTTCCGTGTGACTTTTATATGTTCACAGAAGTGAGAAGTGCATAGAAGGGAACACATTTTCATTCTGTTGAAGAGGTAAAAGCAAAATCGGCATTACTTTGAACAATGGAAGGGACGTGCGTAGCGGTGTATAGATAGAGGAGAGTATGTTGAAGGGAATAAAAGTTATTTGTAACTTTGTTTGCAATAAATCCCATTTCTGACACCAGTCTCGTTATTGATTTGGCACACCTCGTATATGAAGTTGATAGAGGACTTCCTGTACATAGCGGGAAAGAAACCACACGGAATTCCGAACAGTTTCACCTTTTATTCCTGACTTTATTAAGGATACATATGAAGAAGCACGCAAAATGTTTTTTTATATATTGTCATGGACGCCGTGGGGGGCTAGTGTCTCGATACAAGAATGAGAGAGGCAGTATTGATTGCTCCCCGGACGTTATATAAACTAATAATTATTAAAAGACGCAAATGAATTCAAAAATCCGGATTGGTTGATCCCTCCAAGAGGCGGGAGGGGAAAGAGCACAAGTATTTATTTTCTTTAAATTAAATGATTGAGAAACTCTTCCTTTCGTTGGCCCCGTGTCACGGTTAAACATCGGTGGAAGCCATTAAGTGTTTATATAAGTACTGGTGACAAATTAGAATAAGCCAATTTCTTAATAAACCCTTTTATTAAGTTAATAAATTGATTGATATACATAAATATTATGGAAATAAGTAAGTATCATACAACTTAATCGGCATATATCTGTTAAGACTTCTGTATAACCATAAGGATCTTCCTATCACACCTGGGATGCCTAAGGGTAAATTGTTAATTCTTTTATTTAGGATGCTTCAATATTTAGATTAATATTAATTACTAATGCCATTAACTGATTGAAACCATCCGAGACTTTAAAAGATAATTAACTGCAACAATGAAGCAACTTAAATATTCTTCTTCTCCAAGGTTGCTGAAAATCTTCTCAACGGATTCCTTCGATTTCCTTGGTTGAGAAACTCCACGAGAAATTAACGCTACGAGAGTAGTCCTCTTTCAGGCTCCAAGTAGGAGCGTAGAATCGGAAACGGCACACAGCCTTTCAGTAACTCGGCATGAAAAATTCAAATAAACAATAATTAGTCAAATATCCCACACAGGACCTAATTATTCAGATACACAGCATATCATCTTAGCAGAATGAGAATAAAGTTCTTTTTTAATCAAGCAGCTTAATTCAGATTCCAAATTCACTGAACAGTATATAATGACTAGCTAAAATTAGACATCTTTTCTTAGATGAAAGGCAATTCTTATTAACTTAAATTTAATTTAAATATCTGGATTCCGTAAGAGGTATGCAACTCCGTTAATTAGTAAGTAATAATTCCCATTAATAATTCCTGACAGCAATAAAAGAAAATTCAGCCTTCAATACGCAATAGGCTGGCCTATTTTAATCCACAGGTAATAAGTTGTGAAAGGAATTAATTACATTATTGTAGCTTAATTCGTCGCATCGTTCCAATTCCATTATTTATATATGAGGCAAATAATTAAGAAGAAACTAAGTTCATCACGGGAAATTCTTTCTTCGTACTGTTTTATATCCAGTACTAGAAAAGGAAGCTACGCCCCGAAGAGAAATTCAGCAATGCATTTGACTGAATAATTACATATGAAAAGTTCTGCCCTTGTTTCTTTATCATGCCTCTTAAACGCGCTATTTCTGGCACTTGAGACAGAATACTTGTTATGGCAGGGAGAGACAAATTTCTCTACAATTCGTTTACAGCGATAATTTTTGTAAGCTACACTTTGCAAGGCGTGTTATTAAGTCAATGTTCGTTCGTCTCAAACTTGGGAAGGGAGTGTAAAGTTACATTTGTAGGTGCGCTACTAACAGTACACACTATCCTTTCCATACTCTAATCTTTTCTTCCTGCTCATGCCCGATGTCTCTCCTCCATCGTTTTCTTTTCCAGTCCGGCTCTGCCCCTCCTGAGCTCCTTTCTCCATTCGCTGTTTCGACCGCTCTCTCCTCAAATTCCGCTGTCTGGATTTTTGTACCCTTCGTCGGTACTCTCTCTGGTATCGTTTTGTAATCCCCAGAATTATAAAACCATCTTGTTTTATAAAAAATCTGGCACGATGCTCGTGACACCCCGCTAAAGGGGCATTACAAACTTAAAAAAAAAAGGTTTTCTTATTTTGTAGGCTTTAACTCATTTTTCTATTTGACAAGATCCCCGTGTAGGGGGACGAACTGGCTTCGTGGGCCAAAAAAGTAAAACATTAATAACATAATCTACATCTTAACGTTAATCTACATGGAAGCGATTGTGGTATACATCATCCATCCTTCCTTCCTTCCTTCACAGCTCTCGTCTCCCAGGGAAGGAGACTAGCTGATATGTGCTAAAAAGGGGGTCTCCCAGAATTAGATTGCTAGGTTAAGCTAATCACTGCTGCTGACAAGAGGTTTTTGCAATACTTCTAGCAAATTTGTTTTGAATAGATATTTAAAAAGAACTTTCACTATTATTTTCTTAGTTTTCTGGTTCATCGGGGAAGCAAGGAGGATATTTTGTAAAGATATTTCAATTTCTCTGCGTTGGAGTTCCTGCAGAAGGGGCTCCCTCTGACGGTAAAAAATGGGACAATGGAGCAGCACGTGTTCTACTGATTCTATTGCTCCGCACTTGCGGCGGTCCGTAGGCGCTAATTTGTACAAGAAACTATTTAGCCGCACATGACCAGTTCTTAACCTGAAGAGGATAGACTTTTGCTGATAAGAGAGCCATTTTGGTGAGGAATAGCTAAAGTTTCCTATCTTTGGGAAGAGGTTTTTGTAGCAGGCTCCCTTGGATTCCGCAAGCCAAAGGTTATTCTAATTCACAATAACGCTTCGCCGTATACAGGCTCGAAAGGATGAAGTGTCTACTCGAGATATTGAAATAGGTTTATTCCCAACTCTCGCCCAATGAGCTAGATTATCTGCTAATTCATTTCCGCTTATTCCGTGATGGCCAGGTACCCAGAGAAATCTAATACAATAATTATTCCCTTCGAGCAAATGTAAAAGGCTTATCACTCGGCCGATAAGGTTGTTATAAAACCAGCGGAATTTGTGGAAACTTGATTGAATAGATAAAAGCGCACTTTTCGAGTCCGTAAGTATCAGATAATGATTTGGGGGTAAAGTTGCAATGGTAGCTAACGAACAATGAATTGATAGTAATTCAAGCTGATAAGAACTAGTTGCAGGTTCGATTTTTTTGGAGATTATGTGGTTTCTTTTTATGTACATAGCGATCCCCCCAATAAGACTTGAGGGAGACAGGGAAGCATCTGAATATACTTTGATAAAACCAGTATATTTATCTCTCAGGAAATCATAAAAAAGTTTATCCCTTAGAGGTCATGGGAGATTCGATGACCCACCTTGGAGTATCCGAGATGAGATCAGGTGGAGGGTGTTTCCAGACATTTTTAAAACGCTCACAATTAAATTTTGCTTAGATTTGAGAAATAAGAGATCTGAGTTTATTTGACTTCATAACAGTATGAGATATTTCGGCCAGTGAAATGCTCTCAATAAGATTAGACTTGACGTGGCAGATTGAAAAGAATTGTGCAGCTGCCTTCGCTTCCCACCTTAGATATGGGGGGGGGGGGGTAAGTTCACTTCTACATAAAGCGTCGAACAAGGCGAGGATTGGGGAGCGTGAAGACAACTTCAGATAATCTTCCATTCTTCTTTGACTAGAGACTCAATTGCACTCTTGGAGGCAAAGAGAACGATAATAGCTGAGATATCCGTTGATTTTATAAGCGTGTTGATGAGTTTGGAGGATTCACTTCATGCTGGTCCCCATTTTGCCCTAGTGATAAGCTTCAGCTGAGCCAAATTTCTTTGAAGACGTCTTTTTGTTTCTGCTATATGGCACTTCCAGGATAGTTTGTCATCAATAAGAAAACCTAAGAATTTGTTGGTGCGTCTGCAAGGAAGTTTTTCTCCTTGCACAACAATTGTGAGAAGCAGAGAATGCCTTGTTTTGGCAATACACATAACTACCGATTTATCGGGACAGAAGTTAAGGTGATTATCAGCTCCCTAGCTATCAAGCGCATCGCAGGCGTCTTGCAAAGCTGCACGGATGTTTGGGATGGAGCTACTCGCAAACTAAATAGCCATGTCATCTGCAAAAACATTTTTACTTGTGCCACCCACGTGCGGGGGCGGGACTCCCTTGTGACCCTTCGACAGATCTAAACCCTGGAACGTGGAGGCAAGGGAGGGTAGTACTCGTTTAGGCCAAAAAAAAACAAAAACCAATCAGTGTGCTTCAAACAAAATAGAAATATTTAATCAACATGCGGAATTATCAAAACGTTACACTGTTAAAATCTTAATTACTATTACAAAATAAATAATAATAAACTCAGGGGCCCCTAACACAAACAGATTGATAATAATAAAGTAACAAACTCTAAATCCTTCTAATATTCTAAGCAACTTTACATATGCATAACATGCCTTAATCATATGGCATCTTGCCGACTTAGGTGACCCGGAACCATCCAGGGTTAAAATACCCTATTACTCACGGCACTGTGTACCAGTCACTGTCTGTTCACATTAGACGGATGTAAACAGAAGCCACGTATAAGCTAAGTATAAGCTCCATTTAAGAACTTCGCTTCGATGTGCACTTGTTTCTCGTTGCTTGCACTAGCGATTACACAGAAGTCCATCCTCGTCAAAGATTTTAGAAGGAACCAAGAAAAAAATTAAAACTCTAAAACTTTTATTTCTAACGATCCACACAAACAACGCCATTCTTTTTAAAATCTGTTCTCGCTGCAACAGAGCCCAGCGCTGCTGCCGAAGCTATTGTTGCCACGAATAGAAATTTTAAACTTCTCCCAACAATTACGTTAAACACAATTAATTATTTCTGTTATAAAAACGTTATACAACACACTCAGTTTCACATAACGACCGCAATCACTGATCAGATTATCATAGCAATTTAGATGAAACAGACACATTAACAGGGCAAAACGACACACACAGATGCAAACAAACCACTCATACAGGAGCACAGCCCCCACCATACACACTCACACTGACTTACAGTCACATACTAATCTCCATGGGAGCGTTACTAAAGGTATCTCTTGTGTATATATTAAAAAACGTGAGGCTTAGTATGGATCCCTGTAGGACCCCTCGGTGGCTGTTTGTCTAGACTTATCCTCCGGGAAACTTAATACCAATTATCCTCATTCTGAGAAAAGAAGGAATCCATAACACTAGTCTGCTGGGAATTTGGATATTTATTAGCTTATTAACCAGTAGGTCATGAGGCACAGAGTCGAAAGCTTTCTTAATGTTGAAAAAGATGATGCCAATACACTCATTTTTCTCTCTCGCTGCATATATGTCATCTACAAGATTGATAACAGAGTGAATGTGATCACGTTGTGATATAAGGGGAATGTATGTTGTCTCCTTTGCTCGTCCCCTCTATCTATCGCTATTTCTTAAAATAATATTACCCACTCACCTGTATCCGTTTGATCGATAGCTGCTACCTGGCCTTCCTCTCCCCTTGTGATCGTATAGTGTACTAGTCTAAAATAGCTCCCCTCCCCTTGTTTAATAATAATACCCCGAAATTTCGTTTTGATTTGACTTTCCTTCTCGTTTCAGAGATGCCGCCTACCTCAACTGAGATTAAATATTCTCCCCCCAAAACAAAATATTACTTACTAATCAAACAAATGGGATACGACAGGGTATACAGGATAAAATAAAGAAAAATTGTTTATTCTACTCACAAATACGATATTCAAATTCATTAAATAATCAACACTTAACAATAAAGGGTTGTATATTCTAATTCGTGAAATATTAACAATACAATAAAAAAATACTGTAATACGCCTATTAGTTAGAAATAACTAGAAACAAGCAATTCTTATTGGGATGGGTTTTGAATAAATCAACTAACACTTATCTATAATCTTACAATTATCGGGTAATAATAGAAATGACATCAAATTAATAATAAAGGCACCATAAATCTTGCTATTTCATCAATATTAATTAACCTACATATATATATTCTCTTTAGTCAAAAGAAAGCACAATAATTAAATATCCAACCCTCTTTACAGGATTTGGCCTAAATTGTGAACACGTGGGTTTCACCCCCCCCCCTTTTCTTTCAGACAAAGTTATATCTTACTTTCCCTAAAGAAAAAAATTGACGATTACCCCGTTGCAAATTTTACCCCCTACAGATATCAAAAAAAAAATATCAGACACTTAAACGTGAGAAAAATGAAATGAACACATGGTTGGTTCAGAGTTTGCCATTACTTAAAGTTCACTGTTCTCTTTTGGCACGCTGGTGTGTCGTGGTTATAAATGGAATTGCAAAAAGTACTTATCTGACCGCAGTTCACGTAGCTCTTATAAGGTATGCTTCCTACTGTTTCCGAGGGGCCCAGACCTGATTGTAGCCGCCGTTTCCGGGAGATGTGTTCCCCGCCTGCCGTGGATGACTTGTAGTGGCCGCCTTGCCGCTGACGTGCGCTCCCAGTTTAAGACTAGGCCAACCTGCTATCCGCCACAGGCTGCCGTGCCGTCTTATCCCGCTGGGCAACGCCGACCTTGCTGTCCCTTGGTGTCTGACCCACTTCATCCACTTGCGATAGGCATTCCTATGCCCGCCGTCGAGCACTGGTGGTCGGGGACACATTCGGTTCGCACCGTTGTGGCTAAGGCCTGGATTCGTGCCGCTCTGTGTTCGTAGCGAAGAAAAAAAAACAATCGCACTCAAAAGTAGATAACTAACGCTGAACTCGTTCCTCTCTCTTGTCCTTACTGCCTTCTCTCATATCACTATTTTTCCATAACTATTGCACTGCCCTCTGGTGGTGTCACTGTTTTTCCTGGCCAATCATGTGTTCAAATCTCCCGCTCCCCTTCTTATCAGTGATGACTCCCCCTCCCCCCTTTTTTCTCGGAACAGATCACCTCACGGAATTTCTGGAAAAGGAATTTCTTTTTCCCCTTTTTTTTTTTTGAAATAATTAACGGAATTCCCACGTGTTCACAAATAGGCTTAAATACAATACACTTAAGCAATTAATGATTCTATGTAATAAAATACAAATTTCAAATTGCAGAACACCCAATTTTCATAATACCCTATCCTGCCTGTCGTATTCCATCCTTTATTCTTAATATACTGCGTTTCTCGCCCCCCTCCCCATTTCTTTCTTGCTTAAAATGGAATCTTAGAGGTTTCTCTTTTCCAAGAGAAATGGCTTGCAAAAGCCATTTCTTAGTGCATGTAAATTTTTTAACAAATTTGCATGTCACAACGTCCTTTCCTGAAACCCGATGAATATATAGGCAAAAGTTCCTGAGACTCTAAGAAATGCTGCAACCTGTTATTTACCATCCTCTCAACTATTTTAATCAGGCACGATATAAGGGCAATTGGCCTATAATTTAATGGATCGTCAGAGGACTTGTTGGGTTTGAGGATGGGAAAGATAGTAGCATCTTTCCATCTAGGCGAAATAATATGTGATAACCAAGATTTGTTGATGGCCTCAAGTAGGAATCCCAGCTGACTGTCGCTTAAATTCAGGAAGGTAGAATTTTGTAAATGATCGGGACCAGGTGCCGTCCGCATCGATCTGAAAGACGAAGTTAGTTCAAGTTTTGTAAAAGGGCCTCTCCCAAGGGGAGCGTAGCTCCTCTGAGCAGAAATTACCCGATAGGTGACAAGGCCATTGCAAATCAACTGTAGACCTGGCACCTACTGTCGCCATAGGGATGGCTCTGGCAGAAGATCCCGGGTCAAGCAGCTTGCCATCCTTATCTTTAATGAGAGGAATGAGCGGAGGCGCTTTCTTTCGAAAGCATCTGAGGGTTTTCCATATGATATTTGGACTATCATCTTGGACCCTGGTTTTCCCATAATTTCTTCTGTTCTTCTTGAGGGTTTTTTTGCATATTGCTTTAGCTCTTTTGGATAGGAGCCAGCATTGGTCTCAGCTACATTTCAGAAACATCCTCCTAGACTTATTCCTTTCCCATACAGCTGCTTCACAGTCTACATTCCACCAACATGGTCTCATAGGAATGACCCTGGCTTTATGGGAAATGGGACCTTGAATATTAGTTTGAAAAGCTTTCAGAATCATCATCCATCCAAGAACGGGTCTCACCTGACGACACGAGGACCCTCGGCGACGCTAGACGGTGAAAGGAAACTGTCCGAATCCCGGGCGGCGTGGGCAGACGACCAACTCGCTGTGGCAACAAAACACTCGGAGAACCAGTCGAAATGGGCTTCCCTCTAACAAGAAGTTCGCTTCACCATGCACGGAAGGTCAACTATTTTCTTTTCTCCACGGCACTGCTTAGAATAAGTAGTAGTTTTTGTAAGATACTGCAGATTATAAAATTTGGCGTAAGGATTGGGCTGAACGTGGAGAATTGATGATTTACACATTTCTCAAAAGTAAAAGTTTCAAGTCTGATAATCGCATTGGGGGAAAAGTTCAATTCCACGATGTGTACGGCGGTAAAACACTTGTTTAGCAAACAACTAATGTTGAATTTCTTACGTCAACAATGTTTGAATGGCTCATCAAATAAAAAAACACTTGTTCTATGGTGTTCTTTGACTCAAAAATGTGATGGGAGAAGGAATTCCTTCTCTCACCCTCGCGTAGATTATTTGACGAATTTTCGTATTTTGGTAACAGTTCAAAGATTCCAGGTGGCAGGAGCTCGGGGACCTGGCTTCAGGCCCTACCAGGTCGACCGCTTTTTATCTCCTGCCCGACGTATTTCATTTCATTCTCAAGAATATCACTAATTTTTCGTTGCTAAGATCCCAACAATGAATCGTAAGCATAAAATCGTAATTTTGAGTGCGTAAACTCGGAAACCATTCGTTGAAATTCGATGAAAATTTTAACGGTATATATAGCTTTATGTATCTTATTATTTCTGCAAAATTCATTTTCTTAGGCGATACAGAACTTGAGTTATTAACCTGTTGATTTTAGTGGCGAAATTTTTACTGCTGTTCATATCTCGGTTATCATTCAAATTCGGACCCATGTTCATATGAAGTTTTTTGCTAAGAATCACCCGTACTACTTCCCCTAAAAGTTTTTTCATTGAATTTGAATCACCCTGTATGCCTCTCCATCATTGAAAAACGCGAAATTTTAATTTTTATTTCAACATTTAAACCAAGCTCAATTTGAGAAACAAAATGCAGACATTCTTGTGAGCAAAAGCATTGAGTGACAGAGACAAAAATGAAAAAAAATGGACAATATGGCAATGACGTACCACACATTCGCAACTGTTTTTATTAAAATTTAAATAAAAATTAAATTTAATTTAAAAATTCAAAATAGCTAATAAGACTTATTTAGGATTTTAATTTGATTTTCCTACCGTATTTAGTCTAGGGCGAATTCTTTTTAATGATAATCTTCTTTCTTTATATATAACCAGCAGAGGACCCGGCGTTGCCCGGTATAATTACGCTTGTTAGGGAGCTGAAGGAAGGATAATTACCTCCTTTGCCTCATCGATAGAGACTGCCCTATCTATATCGTATATTATATCCATTTCCTGTTCATTGTTAATAATTTTCGGAAACGAATGTTCAGTCATTGCATCATCATTTTGTGTTCATTGTTATTGGTGAATTGCGCATTGAGACCATTGTTGATGCGAACACGGCGGGCCTATTGTTACACAAACTTTGCCTTGCCTTGTTGGTCATGAGATATCTGTTGCTGGTCCGAGCGTAGTGTGAATTCATATATAGAAGGAAGAAGGATGTTTGTTTGTTTGTTTGTTTTTGGGTTTGTTTGTGGGTTTTTTTGTTTGTTTCTTATGCAAATTTACAGTTTTATTCCGATCTTGATGAAATTTTGCATACTTGAACTTCAAACCATGAGGAAGGTCACTGTCTACCTCAGATATCGGAATAATAATAATTATCGACAAAAAATCGATATTCATGGTTATGGCAGGGCATATTAATGAGAAATATCTCATGACCAACAGTGCAAGACAAAGTTTTTGCAACAATAAGTATCAACAATGGGATCAACACGCAATTCACACGAACCAACAATATATATCTCATGGCCAACAATGCAAATAAAAGTTTGTGCAACTATAGGTTTCAACAATGGTGTCAACACGTAATGCACCAACACTATGCAAGGATCAACAATATATGTTTCATTACCAACAATGAAAGGCAAGGTGTGTGCAATATAGAATTCAATGCATAGAATTCCTGTTATTAAGGCTTTTCTTAGAAAAGAGAATTCTTAGTACTTATCAATTTCTTGAAAATCTTTAAAAATGATTAGTAACTGGAGATGATGAGTTAGCAGACTATTGAGAAAAACTGAAAGACGATAGAGGAAGCACTCCTTTAGCTCCGTGCTGTATTGAGCAAATTGTAAGCAAGTAAATAGAAGAATCGGCGACCGCTAGACAACACAAAGCGATGATTGGCCAATTTTTGCTTCAAGACATCGAAAGAAGAAAGGAAATTACAACAACATCAAGTGTACATCTAAAGTAAGATTACGTGAGTAAAAAATTATTTAGACAAGAAGGCAACCTTGGAGAGGTCCATCCATTGTGAGCCTTTAAAAAACTTTTTTATGTAAATCAAGTCCCAGTATATCACGTAGAATGGATATTTTCAGTGAAGAGGTAAACTCCTGTCTTTCGGATTTTTCTTAGAATGGATAGTCCCTTCGCTCTATATTGTAGTGATTGAGTTATTATTTAACCAATTTGGACGTTTAATTTAGCTTTTTGAGGTCTATATATATATATATATATATAAAGAAGGATGTGTGTTTGTGGGTTTGTTTGTGGGTTTGTTTGTTTGTTTGTTTGTTTCTTATGCAAATCTACAGTTTTATTCCGATCTTGATGAAATTTTGCATACTTGACATCGAGAGTGGGAATTGCAAAAACATCAAAGGGAACATCTACAGTAAGATTACGTGACTAAGAAATTATTTAGGCTAGCAGCGGCATACATGGAGAGGTCCATCCATTGTGAGCATTTAAAATTTTTTTCCGAGCTTTCATGATGAATTTTTACTGTCTTAATTCTAAGCGTTTTCATGTGTTTATTTTTAAGATATTGCAAAATTTAATCATAAAAACAATGCGAACCACGCCCGGGGATATCACCTAGCATATTTTGTAGCACATCAGATCCAAACATTTCATAAAAATACATTTTGACTATATTCTGTAGGAATGTATATATTTTGGAAACTAAGACTTGATAATGCGATGATTGAACATTCGTTTCCAAGAATCATTAATAATGAGCATAAAATGATGATGCAGTGACAGAACATCAATAAGGCAGCATCTATTGATGAGGCAAAGGAGTCACGCGTGTCTCCCTTGCGATCACTATCAAACGTCCAGACGACTGGCAAAAATTTATGTGCCTGGAAAGGAAAGAGAAAGAACGAGTATTGTTCAGAGAAACAACTAAAACAGAAAAAGCTATACGGGCATTTAAAACATCTGAGCAAAGGGAGTTTCGAATAGAGCAAAAGCTTCTACGTCAAGAGCAAAAAAATTTGAGTCTAAATTATCTGGTCCCGCTATATCAACTAGAATCTCTGTTTTTTGTATTTTTTGTAGAATGCATAGTCCCTTTGCTCTGTGTTGTATTGATTGAGTTTTTATTTAACCAATTGGGAGTTATAATTTAATTTTTTTGAGATTGTTCTGTTTACCTACACGTGTAATTATCCCGGGCAACGCCGGGTACCTCTTCTAGTAGATATATTAAAAAAGCTAGCTAACGTTGGCTGCGAGTAAAAAAAACTATAACATCAGTATTTTCTCGAAGTTTAACAATCATTGTTTTTTTGTTTGTTGGGAACAATAAAGGTATGATTGCTCGGCACTATGGACACGGGCATGGAGCAGGAGAAGTTAGCATTTTATATATAAGATGACTATTGAAACACAACTCATTTTTTTATATTTGTCTTTTATTTCTAATGTATTTACGTTCATGTCATTTATATTTTTTAATTTCTAATTTTTATTTTGAACAAAACAGTTTCAGTTTCAGGAATAGCTGAAGATACTGATCGATAGCACAATATTGAGAGATTTACCATGTTATTTTAAGACCATAGACTTCTTATAGGTTTTCCTGCAATCTATAAGCAAAGATATCGGTAGAAGGGTGGATCATAATACTGTTCCTATTGATTAAACAGGTGGTGGCCTTACAGTATAACAGAGGGACATCAGGAGT
>JAHWFO010081600.1:304292-364430 GCA_023313115.1 Rhysida immarginata | reverse complement strand
CTGTTATACTGTAAGGCCACCACCTGTTTAATTAATAAGCAAAGAACTATTTTCTTTATTTTTTTATTTAGGGTCAGTAATTTCGGAGATAAGATTCGGGGAAGATGGTCATTTTTCATTTTTTTTCTTAAATAACATTAAAATTATTTATTTTAAAATTATAAAAAAATATTTTTGAGACCTTCACAATAAGCCTTCCTTTCGTTTGATATATCACACGATACAGTTTGCAAATATTTTTTTTAATTTTCTAATTTACCTCCCAAAAGTGACCCCCCATATTCAAAATTCATTTACTTACGTTACACGTCTGTTTTTGGTTCACAGAAATACATATGTGTATCAAATTTCAACTTATTCGACCTAGTAGTTTCGGAGTAAATTGGCTGTGACATCGGAACAGACAGACACCGGAGTGATCATATAAGGGTTCCGTTTTTCATTCGGACGTACGGAACCCTAAAAATCAAATTTCAAACAGAATACCTTAAAAATAAGGCTTTGAGAATCAAAAAACAAACAAACTCTTCTTAAAATAAATTATAAATTAGTGGAGACTGTTAGGAGGCTTGGAAAAAAGAGAAATTATTAATTAGATATAAACATTGTAATTGTCTAACAAAGAATTTTACATAGTATATAAGCTTTATAAAGAGCTGAAATTGTATCTGTGAAAGTAAAAATCCTTTTACACTGAGTGCCTGTATCTAGGCCACTTCCCCATTGCCAATATTAAAGCACCATTACCCGAAAACAATTACCACCATCCATAAACGTGGACTACACCCAAAACTACCATACCCAAAAAAGAACAACCGCCATCCAAAAAAGGATTCCACCCAAAACAAGGACCACTCACAAAACAACCAACCCAAAAGGTTAAAACCCGAAAACCACGAGCGACAAGTCCAAGCCAAAAATCACCAAACCCAAAATGACTATCCCCAAAAAATGACCACAGCCAAAAAGCCACGCCAAAATTTAGAAAAGACGAAGAAAAACCAGACGCCCCAAAAAACGATAAAATGTCTGCCAAAACAACAAGGCGGCAAAAATTAATATAAATTAATTCGTAGCCGGTAATTCATTTTACAAATAATAATTTCAGCCGTGAAATCACGACAAAACCCGCCAGTTTACATGAAAACAGACCCTGCGACGTCAAAATGACATCATATTCATGTGACTGGAATTCTGCATGCTGACTGGCTGTTGGAAGCCATGCCCACCTCATTATATATTCACCTAAAACATTAGTTGTACTGCTAGCCAAATTTCCATGTAAGTTCTTACGTCTTCTTTAACTCAATTCCTGATGTATTGAATCGCCAAGAATTTACTATCATTTTTAAGAATGCAGTTTTTTCATTTTGGTGGCTTAAATCTCGTATTCTTCACATATAAATTTAAGTAAATAAATAAATTTAAAATAAAAGGCTTATATTTCAGACGGAGGCCATCCTCCCTGCTTTGTTAACATATAGGCTCAATCTGAAACTTCAGATTTTTTTTTATATATTTATTTTATTTTATTTTATTTTATCTTTAATTTCTATTTTTATTGTATTCCAGGGTCCTTGTGTCTCGTCCTTTTCTCCTTGCATCCATCTTTTGTTAAAATTTAAGAATATACAAGTTCTATCCAAAAAATATGCGAAATGAGGTCATAATAACTGTGTTTTACAAACTTTATGGCATATGAATCTCATCCCCTTTTGTTATTCCCATTTGTAGCAGTGTACACGTCCCATCTCCGTTTTCATTGTTAAGGGATCCCTGGAAGTCTTCATAAATCAGGCTCTTGAGCTGCCTCGTCGTTTCATGTTTTATCTTCAATGCTGCATGATCGTTTTGTTTTCGAAAACGAAAAATAATCGCAGGGGCTAAGTTTGTTGATTAGGTATAGTGATTCACCGTAGTTATCGAATTATGGGCAAGAAGCTCGTGGACTATCATTGCTGATTTTATCTCACAATTTTCTTAACCATAAATGGTTTGTCAGGGTTGCATGCAGACACAATTTTCCCGCATTTAGTTTATCAGCATTCATTCGTACAGTGTATTGGCTATTGACAGCCTAAGAGATCGCACACGTTTCGATGTTTTCATCAACACAAAAGATCCGGGATCTCATTATCTTCATAGAGCCCTCAACATCAAAGGAATTGCTTGAGTTCAGCAAAACTTTGTTTACCAATCTCCATCATCAGCAAGAGCAAAAAAACAAGGAGGAAGAAAATAATCTCAATTCCATCTGTATGCTTGTTTCCACAGACTGATGGTCGATGACACACTAGTGGTTTCCCCAAAGCAGCCATTGCGCATGGTGAAATACCACCTCAAAGTTCGTTTATTTATTGGAGAGATTACGTATATAATTAAAACCTTTTTTCTATTTATGCTTAAAACTTTTTCCACATTGCAGGACTCAGGAACACATTTATGTTGGATATAATTTTTTCCTGACTCGTTCCTAAATATATTTTTTTTTATTTTTCAGTGGTACACATCAGTTTTTTTTCCTAAAAACCCAGAGTAAGCATATTTTAATATTTCGGCACCTCAAATCTAATCGTCATTTTATATTAGTATGAGTATTCAAACTTCTTCAAATACATCGCAAAAACAAATAGAAGAAAAGATGGAAAAATTCCGCGACCTGGATTCGAAATAGGGTCCACGCCTATCGTTGGCACTGCACTTATCAATTGAGCTATTGCGGATTTGAATTGCCATACGGTTGCAATACATCCGAATGAGCTTCCATGAAGCCAACAATCAGCTTAATCAGTAGAGCAACGCTAGAAGTAGGCATTGTCTTTGGTTCGAGTCCAGGTCGCGGAAATTTTCCTTCTTTTTTCTATTTGTTATTGTAGTATGACTATGTTTAAATTTGAATTCAGATAATGTGATAGATTTAAAGTTTATTTTTTAAATAAATCAATAACATTGCATGTTGTCATTATCAAATTTGTGCCTGAGTAAGTGGAATGTTTAACAAAAAAAAGTAGGTTAAGATAGTGAGAATCACTGTCATTACTTTTTAGTTGTTAAGTTTTAATCGTACTATCTAAATTCATATTATTCACTAATTCTTTGAAAACAAACCATTTATCCACTTTGCAGAGAAATACTGCTCATTAACTTTCAATCCTAATAGCTGCTTAAATACGATTATCCTGTTCAAAATACTCTCATGTGCCTGCTCTTGTAGCACATCAATGCATTCTTGCAGAAGTTCATTAAAGTTTTCCTCTTTAGTTGTTTGAATCAATATATAACATCTAAGCTTTCTTGATTAAGGCAAGTATCTTGAATTCCCTCCTGTTTATCTTCTGTAAGCGCTAATGCGAGGATTTATTTTACATTTGCATTTACGCTTACAAACTTCGCCAATTAATATTATCTCGTTATTGTCCGAAATTTAGGTAGACATTATCGAAGCTAACTTTAAATTAGTACTCTTCTTGGAATTAACTTTCTTCCGTAAGGATCATTGCCTTGTTTAAATCTTGTAGAATTGCATTTCCTATATATTCTTGTATTACCTTCGGGAATGATTGGATATATAAATCCAAATTTAAATTTAAAATGAATTTAGTCTCCTTATAACAGGTGTATTAATATTTCTATTGGTTTGTTAGAAGAACGATATCCTTTAAAATTTACACACAACAACAAGACCAACAACCGTTTCACATTTTTAGATATAAACATTATAAAAAATGAAAATAATCTAGATTTTGAGATATATGAAAAACCAACAAAAGGTAACAATATACCACACTACTTATCACAACAACCCACACACCAAAAAATTAACACTATTAAACAATATTTACAAAGAATAAAAAATCTTACATCCCCGAAATATATTCCTACAGAATTAAAAAAACTTAAACTGAACCTATTAAAAAACAAATATCCAATAACTTTAATAGACAAAATTTTATTAGATGCGTTTACAAACAATACAACAAAAACTATACCAATTCTACAAGAAGAACAAAAAAGATATTCAATACAATACAATAAAAAAATTTTCCACAAACAGAAAAAAATATTAGAACAAATACCATACATAAAAATCATACCAAAAAAAACAAATAACATTACTAAAACATTAATAACCACCACCAACCTAAAAACAACAATCAATCAAAATAATAACACAAATATCAATTTCAAAGAAATATGTCAAAATAATAAAGAAAAATGGAGCACTAGAAATATAATTTATCAAATACCATGTAAAAATTGTGAACATATCTACACAGGTCAAACTAAACGACAATTAGAAATAAGATTAGAAGAACATGAAAGAGCACTTCGCCACAAAGACAAAAACAGCCATTTAGTAAATCATTGTATCAAAGAAAACCACACACCAGAATGGAAAAACACAAAAATCATTGAAAAAGAAGAAAATTATAAAAAAAGATTAATTAAAGAAACAATAAATATCATTACAAACAACAAAAATTTAGCCAAACCATCAATAGAAATAAACAATAAATGGACACTACTTTTTAACAGCAATCACCCTAATCTACAATCATAACTAACAATAACAATCAACTTAGCTTCATCACCTTTATTTCAATTTTTACATTCTTATTTAAACAGTTTTCAACATTCAAATATTTAATCAACTGATGACGAGAAAAAAATTCTCGAAAACGTTTTTATTTGAAATTTATTTCAAAAATTTGTATCAACCCTTCAAAATTTCATCTGTACTTCAAGATCATCGTTTTCCCCCTATCAATATTATCTGCACAAGAACTTCATCTACATCCTCAATAGACTGGTTTTATTTCTACCATCAACAACATCCTCAATAGACTACATCCTTGAGTTTTTTTTTCATCTACCAAGTTTCTTCAAGATTGGTGACTTTAATTTTAATTTTGTTTTTATTATTTCACGATTTTCTCCATTATAAGGAGACTAAATTCATTTATATTTAAATTTAAATTACTCCTTAAATCAATAATAAATCCAAATTGTTCTCCTCAGAGACCAAATATAGCTGATAAGGTAGTCTTTCATTGACTGTATTATAATTTACAATATTCTAACTAAACATTACGTTTCTTAAGATTTCTATAATTCAAACTTCTTAAGTTTGGATTTCCGACGCTAAAAATACCACGATGTACATTCCGTAGCACCGACACACCACAAACATTCTTTCTCTTTATTTTAATTGATGCACCATACACCCCTAATAATAGAAGTACTTCACGCATTAAACGCTTCCCACAGAAAATATCCAGCATCACTAGAAAGACTGAAACCAAAAACACCAATCACCCTTGAAGAAAATGATTAACAGCACATCACTGCAACACTATGAATTGACTTATTTAAAAAACGTGACACATCATCTGTAGCACCAACAAAACACAGACTTGTTGAGGTCGCATTATACCAAAACACTTTGTCGAAACTGACAACTCGTTGATTTTCACGTTTCACATTTATAACTTCATTAGACATTATCGAATTTCATAACTTGAATTATTTCTCAACATCGTTCCAAATTAATCCAATTGGAAGGACTGATGAAAACAACAATGCACCACCGAACAAGGGAGAAAAAAAAGTCTCACACATCTCCAAACCAACAAAACGATCACCTTCCTGTGGTCACAGCATTTTCTCTATCATGCACCATCGAATACGGAAGGTATTCTTAGTGTATAGATAACACATCATCTGCTATTTAAATGTCCGTCATGGTCATAGCACAAACCACTGTTTATGAGCTCTCAGTCTGTAGAAAAGGCATAGATTGCTATCAATTGCCCACCGTGGTCATGGCACACTTGCTACCATGCACCACCGTATTATCGTGATTAAATTTATGCACGGCTGCACTGGAATCATTGAAAAATATGGTGACTTAAGATAATTTGTATAAAGTAGCAAGTTTTAATGGCAATTTGAAATTACAGTTAATTATGAAAAGTAAACAAATCATAACCGGGTAATAGTAACTATGATAAATTAAAATAAATAAATTGGAAACACTCAATTGTTTAGTCAAGATGCTGTAGCACTGGAGCTAAGCACAAACACCACTTTGACGTTGGCTTCCGTGTCGAGTCGGGAGGGTAGGAGTTTAGTGCACAAATCAATATATTCAGTTGTCTGCTGAATATATTTTGTCGCACCTGACTAATCCGTAGTATGAACCCTCTCCAATTCACAGTGGCTAGAAGGGCGATAAAATTAGTTTTCATGAATTGAAAAATGTATTCCGCACATACAATGACGACATTAAATGTCTATGACGCAACACATTAAAATGATCCCTCATTTGTAGCCATGAAAAAGGAAAAAATATACCTGAAAATAACGCAACAATATTATATGCAGACTCCTCGTTAAGTTTAATCAAAGAAACTTTTAACTCGCTCTTGAATAACCTTTTACGCTGGAACACAACCAATCTTGTGACATAATTTAGAAAATACCGTATATACGTGGGTTGTGGCATAAGTCATGGTAACTATTTTTTTTCTTGTAGATATGTGAACGGATCACAAACGTATATGTGTCGTGTGTAAGTTCTGCAGGCAAACTGTGTATGCAGAACAACAGATGGCTCTGTGATAGCTGGTAGTAGCGCAGCGAGGGCTGTGAAATCAGTCAGTTGGTGAGTGTCGTGCGAGATGGAAGTAACCCGTGTTGAGCAGCGCACTTACATCAAAATAGCCGTTCTCCGAGGGAGAAATGCGATGGAATTTCACAGTGAATTAGTGGAAGCCCTTGGGAATAATGCCCTACCATACCGTACAGTAGCACGGTAGGTAGGAAAGTTTCAGCAAAGACGTGTGTCAACAAGTGATGAGCAACGTTCGGGGCAAATGCTGAGGGTGATGGTATTCAGCGCCTCCCATATCGTTGGCAGCGTGTGGTGACAGTAGCAGGGGACTACTTTTAGGGTCTTTAGGAGTTTTGTCATGTCAACTTTTTGTGTACTGTGTTGTCATTCTTTTGCACCGTGAAGGCCATATTGCCCTGTATACTACCGTAATAAATTAGTGTGTTACGATATTTCAGTGCTATTCATTGTCTACACATGTGGTTCACACCTTGTCCTTTCGTCTGTATATGTCACATTTTCCAACCGGACTGGTATCTTCAAGAAAAAAAAATGCCATGACTTTTGCCCCAACCCTCGTATATATATACATCATTTTCCATCAGTGCAACAAAAAACTTGATAAGAACGAATTCTCGCTAAACTATAATTCTCAACAGACTAACTCGTCCAAATCCTTTAAATACATAGGAATTCACTTAACCCATAATCTTTCTTGGGATGCTCCCATTAATGCATTAGCTTGTAAGCTAAACTAACGATTAGGACTTTTTTCTCGTCTTCATTTCTTTCACCCAAAATCCATCTTTTACTGTAAATTACTATAATCCACTCCTCCCTTTCATATGGCCTCCTTTTTGGGGATCAACCAATAAATTTAATTTATTACGCTTATTTAGATTCCAAAAATGGTTTATACGCATTTTGTTAAAAGTTTGTAAACCTACCCCAGTCCTCACCTTTTTAACTCCGTGGCCATAACTCCCGTAAAGCAGCTTTACAATATTAACCTAGCAACTATTACGAGGTTTTTGTGAAAAATCGTTTTTCATTCTTTTATTTTTTTGCGCGTTAATTGTAAGCTTTTTTATATTTTTGTGTTAATTATAACAATGTTTTATCTTCCTATGTTTGTTGTCGTGTTCTTGTCTAACGGGCGTGCGGCTTGCTTCTCGCGTACGTGTTTTGTTAGGCGCGTCCTAAATTTCTTCCTGTTTGCTCTTTGGCCTTTCTTGAATCAGTTTATGGTCTGCGGCTCAATTAGCTACTTAGGTGACTTAGGCTACTTAGGCTAGTGAAATCGCCCGTTCGGAGACGACGTATGTAGCAATTTGAAAAAGGAAATGGTTTCCTCATCGTTCTTTTTTATCTCCGAGCATCTAACTGTCTGTCATGTACAGTTTTTTATCGGGCGCTGAGAGATCAGGCCCCTATTTTGTGACTATGTGGTTATTCTTCCTATCTAACTGCGTTATGGCTTCGTTAGAACTAACCCAGCTTCTTGCTTACGAGTGCGCCGTGAGCGCTCAACGACATCGTGGTTTCGACAACAGCTGCCATCTTCGCCTCACTGTTGACAAACGGTTTGAGACCCAGTTGCTGCTTTCTTCATCCGGTGTTCCCTTCACTCCGCCTCGACTTCGAAAACTGCCTTTTGATATTGCGTCTCCGCTAGTATCAAGTATTTTCCTCCGAGGTACCCTGTCCAGGTTTGGTTTAGGCTAGGCTTACCCTAATTTCTTATTAATATTTGTTTAACCTCTCTTGTTAACACCTTTTAGAAAGAAAGCTTGTGCACTGAAAATTCATATATTGTAACATGATCATAAGAAGTCATAATTGAGGGCTTATTATTGGTAGAAATACGATTAACAATGCCATTTTATGATGATCTAACAATGTATGAATTTTCAGTGCACAGGCTTTCTTTTTAGGAGGTATGGACTTCTTATTGCTTGCCTTCTCCTTTCTGCTGTGGACTTCTTTTCCCTTTTTTCAAGTGCCTCGGACACACATCCTCAACTCATCTTCAAGATTTTTCGTACATTTTCTTCAGTCTTCATGTTCGTTGGACTTCCCGCTTGTTCACAGTGCTTTCTTCGTGTGCCCGTCGTCATCTCTGTTTCCCGAGCTTTTGTTTTCATTTCAGGTTTTCTGTGATTCCTTCCGTCGTCGCTGCGTGCTTCTTGTGATTTTTTTATACTCCAAAGAAGAATTCTTATTGTACTCATATTTTTTATTTCCAATTTAATCTCATTGCTTTGTATCTTTTGATTATTTATTTCGTTTCAATAAATTGATAGATTTATTTTTTCAGAATAATTCTTTTGGGAAGTCTAAAGCTAATTTGGGGCTGGGGTGTATCTTTGGATTTTTCCAAATGATTAAGTGGCGTGCAGAGGTTTTCTTTAAAGCACCTGCTCATTGCAAAAGTTTTTTTCCTAATAAATCTCTCAATTTATTGTCTTCTGAAATTTTTTTTGTAAGTTTAGTTCTGTGGTGGTAGTTCTTTGCTAATCTTTGCTGCGTTTTCTCTTTTCATAGGTACCTTCGCTCTAACTTATGTTTAGCGTATTTTTAGCTGTTAGGTGTGCTTCTTTTATTTCCTAGGTCTTGCTCAGTCTTCCTTTCTGGTTTCCTTCTTTGGTTCGGTGCGGGCACCGTTTCCTTGTTTCCAGTGAGTTTCAACCATAGATCTTCGTGTTGTTATTTTCTGGCGACAGCATCAGTATTTTCATTTGCGGTTACTTCCCGCCGGATGGTTCTTCTCAAGTTAGTTCTTATATGTATGCAATTGGCGGTTATGCCTAATTTAGAAAAAGGACCTGAGCTTCGTTTTCGTCGTGTCCTCAGTATTTATTGGCTTTTGCTTGGCAATTAGGGACCCTAACACAGGAGTTTAGGCGTTTAGCGGACGGCGCCGCAGGTGTTATTTGTAATTTTTGAATAGTGTATTATTCCCGCTTGCTCACAATTGTCCGTTTTATTAATGGCTAGGTATGCCGCCTACATTTGTTTATGGCCAGTGTTGCCGCTTAATTTTATGGCTAAGAATGCCACTTTAGTGTATTAATAGTAGGTATCACCAATTTATATTTATGGCCTGTGGAGCCTATCAATTTTCGGCCAGAGTTGCCTTTAACTTCATACGTATTTGAAAATTAGTGTCTTGAGTTCCCATCTTCCGGCGGAGGGTTCCGCGAGTTGTAGTATTTAGCGTGGTAGCGTTCCTTTACTTTTTTGCGCGTTAATCTTAAGCCTTTTGTGTTTATTTCTTTAGGATTTCCCCTATCGTAAGCCTTTTTTGTTTTTGCGTTAATTAAAAAAATACTTTTAACTCCTGTGTTTGTTGTTGTGTTCTTTTCTCCGCGCGTGTGGCTTGCTTTCGCGTACGTATTTTGTTAGGCGCGTGTTAAATTTCTTCCTGTTTGCGCTTTGGTTTTTCTTGGATTAGTTTATGGTCGCCGGCTCAACTAACTACTTGGGCGCAGTGAAATCGCCCGTTGGGAGCAGACGTATCCTCACCTTCCTTAGCATTTTGAGAATGAAATAGCTTCCTCATCGTTATTTTTTATCGCCGACCATCTATCTGTCTGGCATGTACCGTTGATTTTTATCAGGCGCTGAGAGGTCAGGCCCCTATTCTTCATATCTAACAGCGTTATGGCTTCATTAGAAATAATTCAGCTTCTTGCTTACGAGCGCGCCGTGAGCACTGAACAGCTGCCATTTTCGCCTCACCGTTGACGAAATATTTGAGACCAAGTTGCTGCTTTCTTCGTCTGGTGTTCCCTTCACTCCGCCTGCACGTTTCACAACTTTTATATATAAAGCCCTGCACGTTTCCTAACTTTTATTTACAAAGCCCTCAATAACTCCGTATTTACTATTCTCCCCCAACAGTTATTTACCACTACCAAAACCCCATATAACACCCGATACTCTGATTCCTTGACAATCCCTAACATAAAACAAAACTTCCCACTCAAAAGTGTCTCCATTACAGGGAATAGGCTCTGGTGTACATTACCCTTAGCTCTCCGCTCATCACCAAACACTGCCGTTTAAAGTAATATTTATTAACATTCCAGCAAATTAACTTCCCCCTCCATTCCTCAACCTTTCTCTCCTTAAAAGTTAACTTTTAATCATCAAATATTGTTTCTTTGCTCCCCATTTAGGGATCTTCCTCGTCGGCCCCGGCCATACTGGCCCTGGGTGGACGGCTTGTATCTTTATTTAGATTAAATAAATAAATAAATAGGATTGAAAGTTTGCAATCGTATAATCAGGTCATCATTAAAACGCGTTGAAAGTGAATGAATTTCGACTGTTATTTATTTCTCCTTATATTCATTCCCTTGTGTCCCTAAACTTTTTATCACATAGTATATAATACTCTGTAAAAAACCATTAATACATTTATTCAGAAACTTACACTGCATACAAGACAAATTTCGTATTAAAATTACGACAGCAATTTCATGTTTTATCTATAGATGGCCATATTAAGATCAACTTTTTGTTTTAAACATAGTTTCTAACATGCGCAGTAGATATAGAGAAAGAGAAAGATTTCGAAGAGTTAAATAAACTTTGTTGAGTTTATTTATGTTGCTTATTAATTTTCGCACGACAAGGAGTAGAACACAAACATAGTTAATAAATGAATGGAGTGTCATGGACAATACTTCATGCCACAAGTTCGGCGCACTTCAACCAAGGATTCGAGTCTTCGGTCTTCATAACATTGTAAACGCAAGATAGTGAGTGTAACGTTAGGTTTATGAAAGTTTATGAAAAACAAAACGCAACAAAGTTATTTAAATTGAAAAAACAGTAATTAAGTATTATGAAAATTAAACAAACCCCTGAGTGGATGCCCCCTTACCGTGGGTCAGGGGTTTGGGTGCTTCAGGGATTCTGTGAGCTATGCTAGTCTGGTTGTACCACGGCTACTTTAGGGTCACCCTTACCAGAAAAGACATGATTGAGAAGTGAGACGAAGAGTATCCAAACAAACATATATCTCATGATGTCGACGAATGAGAGAATTCATTCTGTATCCTGTGTGGCGCAGGTTAAAGTCACCCGCGTTCGGGAGTTAGGCAGAGGCTCTCGTTCGAAAAATAGTCGACAGTCTCCCGGCTGTTATCTCGGAGCAATGCCTCTGAGAAGCCCCACCAGTGCACTCGCTATGCTCTTGGGGAAACGGTCGGGGGCAGCGCATGCCTTTACCCAGGAGGAGAAACGGGTAAAGCGACAACGGAATCGGGTGCTGTCAATTGGCACTTGTAACGTATTCTCCATGACAGGGAAGTAAACAGAGTTAGTGGAGGAAGCCAAACGGTATCGACTGGATATCATAGGTATAACCTCTACGAAACGTCCGGGTTCTAGAACTGTGGATTTAGAAGGGCTGTGGAAGCTTTTGGACTCTGGTGTCGACCCTAACATGACTGCCCAGGCGGGAGTGGGGATACTCACAAGTCCTTGGCTGGCAGATTATGTTGCAGATTGGACCCCCATAGGTGGAAGATTGTGTCTCCTGAGGCCTCAGATAGGGAAACGGTCTCTCTCTTTATTCGTTACATATGCTCCGAATGCAGTTACAGAATACCAATTTTTCTAGATGAAGTTAATGTTCTTAGCAGGAGAGGGAGTGCAGATTCTGTCATCTTCATGGGCAACTTCAATGCACACGTAGGGGCTGATGACCAAACGTGGAAAGGCATGATTTGGAGGAATGGTGATCCCGATTTAAATGCGAATGGGAGGTGCTTGTTGGATCTCTGTTGCAACAATGGACTTTCCATCACAAACACCTTCTTCCAGCACAGGGATGTGCATAAGTATACCTGGTACGGGGATGCAATGGACCAGAAGTCACTGATTGATTTTGTAATTGTTTCAGCCGACTTACTCCGATCAGTGTTGGATACTCGTGTGAGAAAAGGGGCAGAACTATCAACTGATCACCACTTTGCTGTCTGCACTTTGCGGTTCTTTAAATCCATGTCAACTAAGTAAAATACTAGGTTCAGACAAACTTGGCGCATCAAATGGGAGGCACTGGAGGATAGAGATGTGAGGAAAACTTTTGCAGATAACATATCTTCAAGTTTCAAAGAACTACGCAGTGATCGTGGTACTGTTGAAGAGGCGTGGCAGTTGTTTAAAACTGCTGTGATTACTTCGGCTGCATTGTGCTGTGGTCGTAAGCGTCTGAGTGTGGCGCAGGGCGGTGAGAAAAGGACTGCGTGATGGAACGGTGAAGTCCAAGAAGCTGTCAAGGCAAAGAACGAAGCCTATTTGCTATGGCTTGCAAATAAGTCAACTTCGAGTCGAGTGTGGTACACTGAGGCAGACTATGGTTCGGCAAACAAGGCATTCTGGAAAACCGTGCGCCGCCACAGTTGAAAGAAGTCTCTTTCATCACAAACTATTAAGAGTTCAGATGGGAGGCATCTGAAAACGGACGAGAAGGTATTGCATAGGTGGATGGAATACTTTGCATCTCTTCTTAATCCGGTAACAACAACAACTGAGGCACATGAAGTGCACCTTGGAGGGGAGAGTAGACACGGTAGTATCACTAAAGCAGAAGTGACATGGGCAATTAAGTCACTGAAAACTGGCAAAGCTGCAGGTAATGATCAAATCTGGTCCAAGATGTTAAAGGCCCTAAATCAGGATGGTATCCTGTGGCTGACTCGAGTGTTTCAGGTTGCTTGGATATCTCGACAGGCCCCTAAGTAATGGCAGACAGGAATTGTGATCTCTATTATCAAAAAAGGAGATCAGAGAGATTGCAACAAGTATCGAGGCATCTCTTTGCTCAGCTTTCCTGAGAAAGTGTACGCTAAGTATCTGGAGAAGAGAAGTCGGGTAATAGTCGAATCCAAACTGTCGGGGGAGCAGTGTGGTTTCCGACCTGGCCGAAGCACGACGGATCACATCTTTGCTAAAAGGCAAATCTTTGAGAATTCCTGGGAGTATGCAAAAGAGGTCTACGCTTGCTTTGTGCACCTCGAAAAAGCATATGAACGAGTTCCTCGGGAGAAGCTCTTGCAAGTGTTGCATGAGTATGGAGTGGATGGGCAATTACTGGTTGCTATCATGTCTCCGTACGAAAGCTCTGAGATGGGTGTCCAGATAAATGGCATTAAGTCAAGACCGTTCACCGTAAGTGTTGGACTCCGCCAAGGGTGCGTACTGTCGCCCCTTTTGTTCATTATCTTTATTAACTGGATAGACTGGGGCAGCCGAGGCGATGAGCGTGTTTGTTTGGGCGACTGCCTGGTGGAGAGGTTGCTTATTGCTGACTATCTTCTCCTCCTTGGGTCTTCTAGCACGAATTCTCAGCATGCACTAGACTGGTTTGCAGCCAAATGTGAAGAAGCTGGGATGAAGATCAGTGTGGCTAAAACCGAGGTTCTGGTCCTTTCAAGACAGCCTGCTCAGTGCGCTCTCCATGTTAGGGCTGCGTCATTGAGACAGGTAGAGAAACTCAGGTATTTCGGGATTGCATTCACGAGTGATGCACGGCAAGAGAAAGAATTGGATGCTCGGGTCGGTGCAGAAAGCTGTGTCAGTCGTGAACTGTGGCGATCCGTGGTAACGAAACGCGAGCTAGGTAACAAAGCCAAGCTCTCCGTCTTCAAATCTATCTTTGTCCCCATTCTCACCTATGGTCATGAGGCTTGGGTAATGACCGAAAGAGTGCTATCGCGGGTACCAGCGGCCGAAATGAAATTTCTGAGAGGTGTGACAGGTGTTACCCTACTAAATAAAGTGTACAGTAGGACAATAAGAGAATCTTTAGGTGTTGGGCCGCTACTTCTCCGTATTGAGAGATCTCAGCTACGCTGGTATGGCCACGTGATACGGATGCTGCAAGCTAGTCTTCCTAGGCAGCTGTTATTTTTCAAACCTGTGGGTAAGAGACCAAGGGGTCGGCCTAGAACCAGGTGGCTAGGCCACATGGAAAATCGGGTTCGAGTTGCTTGGATATTACCAGGGAGGACATGCACCTGCTGCCGGAAGATCACGATCGCTGGAGATCCTCCATAGGGCTGCTGCCCCTGCGACCATAACGGATAAGCGGGTTTGAAAAGTAAGTAAGTAAGTAATCAAAATCGAAAACGAGAAGTATTAACTGTTAAAAAACAAGTATTAGGCATACAGAAAAAAAGTTAAAGCATAAAGAGTAACACAAAATATTTTCTTTTGCCCCGCCACACCTTTGAAAATCGAAAGTTAAGAACAGACTCTTGTTTACATTCTTAGAAGCTAGCATTTGAACTGTAGCCTAAACGTGTTAAACTTAAAGCTGTAAAATGAGAAACGTATCAAGAAAAATAATTTAGTGTAAAGAAAATTTAAGGCAGTTAATAGTAGAAGAATTAAAAAATGAATTTGAAAAATTAGGGTTAAATAAAACTTTATTGAAGGCAGATTTAATAAATCGTTTATGGGACGTTACCATAGAGGAACAGCAAAGCCCATCTCCTAGCAAATAAGCAGAGAAACAGAGAGGTTTGGCAAAACCGGGGACAGAAGCATGAGTGCAAAGGATGTTTAACTTAATGGAAAAAGTGCTGCTACTAATGGGTGCGCATTCTTCTCAAACAAATTGCAACGTATTAGAATTTCAATAAGTACCAGATTTAACGGGCTCATTAATTGAATTTTCGTGACGAAGTAGTGACAGTGCTGAAGAATGGCTAAACCAGTTCGAATTAATAAAAGAACAACCGTAAATAGCAACTACTCAACTATTACCAGTCGTAATTAATAAATTAACAGGAACTGCCAAAGATTGGCATAAAGCTGTAGGAAAAAATTATCTCGACTGGAAGGAAAGGAAATCAAAAATCAGAGCTGAATTCAGAAAAAAAGACTATCGTTATGGTTATAGATTAAAAGGTTTGAAGAAAGAATACAGGGACCAAAAAAAATCTTACTGAAAACGTATATACTTAACTTCGAATAAATTGGTGCATTGCTGTAACTGAATAAGACGAAATAGACTATCTAATAGATGACATTCGTAACAAACAGCACGCAACTGCGATCACGATCCACGATATTCATACGATAGAAGACTTACAGAAAATTTGCGCGAAAAGTTTGACGAGCTTGAAGAAGAATTAAGAAACAAGTTTTCAAACCCAAGTTAAATTGAAGGAATAGCTGAAATAAATATGGAAAAAATCCATTAACTTTTCAAGCATGAAAAGCAACTGAAAATTGTTCCGCTACATTCAAGGAAGATCCGAAATGGAATAGAAATATGACTATTGAACAAGTAAGGTGATACAGGTCTCAACATGTCGGTCATCTTGCAAAATATGGTATGTATGATATGAAAAGAAATCTGAAAAATCAAAAGAAAAACCACGACCAGAATCATAAAAAGGAACGCCCAGTGCAGCTTACAAAATATAATTCAACTGAATGATCGTTTGTAGAAGTGGAAATTGCAATATTAGGCAAGGTCATAGGTCTTATCGACACGGCTCATGTGCAACAACCAATGTTAGAAGTTTGTTACCTGAAAACGTAACAATGAATTGAGATGAATATGTCGGAATGGGAGGAATCCAGTTAAACCCTGTAGCGAGCCCGTCTCTTATCTGCTCATTGAAAAAAAAAGCTCCAAAAAATTCCTTGAACTTTTGCTTCGGTTACTTTTAAATTAATATGTTAATATCTTCCACGAACTCTCCTATTTTGACGCCGACCCGATTGTTGTTAGTTGACCTGGGTATCGATAATAGAACTTTATGTGCACGATTTCAATATAACATTTAAGACGATAAAAAAATGGAATCGACGGCCCTTGCTAAGAAACAAGGGCGATGTTTGGAAAAGTAAACGAAAAGAGGACTATTATTTTTTATGGAGATGGGAAAAGAAAAGCTTTAGGGTAGGTTGTCATGATGTTGAGCAGACGATGACTTCGGGTTAAGCTAGCCCACTGAACCTACCTAGCAGCAATGATTACGACTTTACCGTTCAGATCCCTGTTTGGAATTGAAAAAGAAAAGCGACGCCACCAAAGTTAAGTGACTTGTTTATTTTATTGACAACTTTGATTGACTCACCGTAACGTTCACGAATTCGAAAGTTGTTAGCTCTATTCCGGCCTTTAAGTTTCTTTAATACCGTTGAACTCACGGTCCTGAAACGGAATTTCTCGCACATCAGCGACACAGAAGTCCGACACGATGTCGACGACGCCAGAAAACCAAGTAATGTCCGTTTTCGTATTCTATATTGGTAGCCCTGTCACCGAGGTTTTGATGCCTAATGGAGGCAACACGATGAAAATCACGAAGCCAGTTGTTGATGCCAAACTTACCGTCTTTGTGCGCGGGGATCTGGATGGGTGACCCTTAATAACTTTCTCTCCTTTCACCTGGAATGACTGTATGTTGGCATCGACGTAATTCCTTCCCCGTTTGCACCACTGACATTCCGCCGAGATGTCACAGCCCATCTATAAACGTCACAAACAATTTCAAGGGACTTGGCTCTTTCGAAGACGGATTGTGTTTTGGTTAAAACCGTGAAATATATAAAAACACGAAACAGAGAAAATATAAATGCGATAGAATTAATAGCAGGTGAATTATTCATAAGGAAATTTTGAAAAAAGAAAGAGAACTTTAGAATTAAAGAGTATGTGTCACGGAAATCGATTCCACAAAGGATTTCCGGCGACACTGGCTGTTATTACCGCTCGCGAGTATTCACGCGTTCGAAGGCGGGGGAGGAGCGGGGCAGACAGTGTCGTCATACCATCCACCACGAAAGAACCAATAGAGTCCAGGCGAAGCTTGGTGATGTCAAACCGAAGCTTTCGTGGCGGGAGGTTTCATCGGAAAAGGGGAGAGCAACCCGAACTTCAGAACGAAAGGACCAAGGACATTCCTGCTCGACACCGGAGGAAAAAGGTCTCTACGCTGTCGCCCGCGAAAGACGGGAACACGAGAACCCTCAGCCAGACAGAGGCAACGACGCGGCGAGTCGTCCGTTATCCACGCTGAGGCAAGGTGTGTTCGGCGGAGAAGCCCCGCAGACGGCGTTTTCACCGGCGAGTGACTCCGGCAGTAGGAATGCGTCAGCGTGCTCGGGTTCATGCGGAGCAACCGTGAGGTTATCTTTGTGCAGAACACTCTCCGTTTCAACAACCGCAATTGTAAGTTCGTTTTCACTAATGTGTTATGACCTCAGTGCCTGGTCGCTAGTGTTAAATGATTTTTACGGAAGAGAGTTCGACGGGCGTTCGACAATTCGAGGCTATTTTCCAGCTGGGTTGAACGCCTATCTCTCAACCCAGTATGGGTTTGCTTACTTAGCTTAAGTAAGTTATTTGTGTCGAACGGAGTGCGGGCCCAATTTGTTAACAAGGAAAAGAAACAGGTTATAATTAACGCCCATTATTTGTGACCAAGAGTTGAAGGGAAGGTTTATATATATTTTTACCCGTTCATTCTTGTGATTCAATTCTGGTCTGTCTCACTTTCTTATTCCTTCTTTTAGTGTCCTGCCCACCTGGTGAGCACACGTTAGCTTTATGAACGTAAGAACATTAAGATAAGTCTTCTTTATCGTGGAACCCGTTTTCACGAATATTCTGATTTAGTGTGAAGTTCCGAGTGAACTTTATTCATGTATGTATTCTGTGAAATTCTGTGTGCTTCGGAATGAACTTTACTTGTGAGAACTTTCATTCTTGTTACCTTAAGACTGACTGAATTTATTCGTGGGAATATTTATCGTGTTCCTCTAAAATTGACTGAACTTTTGGATTTATCAAACGGTTGGACATGAACTTTAATATTTAATTTATGCCCCTTATACTGTTTCAGTTGTCAATTAAGGTCTTCAACCTTTTTGTTATTGCGCCCATATTCAGGCGTAATTATATTAAGAGACCATGTCATGTGCTATCTTTGTAATGTAATACCCGAAAAATGTCTTGCTATACTTTTATCTAATTAGTTGTATATTTAGACTAGTTATGCTTTAGTTGTTTTTATGCTTTAGAGGTTAAGAATTGTAGTTGATATTCTCCTCTTGTGTATTTTTCCTAAATAAGCAATCTTTATCTAATAGTAATCTTCTTTGATACTTGGATTATACCAAATTCTCGTAATGGCCGGTTAGCCCGGTTTTCATCATTGTAAGATTTTTTGTAACTTGTGGATACTCATTGGTTTTTAGAATTTAGAAATCCAATCAAGCTTTATTGAACTCTTAGTTCGTAAGATTTAGGCTTATAGCTTTGTTACTAAACTTTACTTTTAGAGTATCCATCCTTGTTGTAGTATTTGACCTTAAATGTGGTTTGTTATATTCTGACAATCATTTGTCTTTATTTAGAGTTGGAATTTTGGCTCTTTATATTGTACTTGCCTAATTTATTTCTACCATTATTTTATTATTTGGATTTAATTAATATTAAACTGATTTGTCTTCATCTTTACCCTATTAACGTGAATTATTTTATTTCCACTGCGTACTCAATTCTGCTCTACATTTACACGCGACAGTATAATAATTTACGAATAAAATTAAAGAAGATAAGCTGTTTTTCTTTAACCTAAGGCAAGAAGAGAAAAGTTTAACTTACTTGGTGTTTTTACAGATTAACGAACTGAGACGACTATTTTTCTGATAATGCTTAAGCCGAAGGAATGAATGTCAGACGTCAGGGAGACCTAATTTAAAGATTAAGTATAAAGAAGGGCTCTTTTACCACAACAAAAGTAATAAAGAATATAACAAAAACAAAAATAACGAAAAAATACAACCTGGAAGCGCTTTTCGAGAGCAAAGCTCTCATCATTCGGCAGGAACCAAAGAGAACACGTGAAAAACCAAAAGTGAACTGATTAGAAACCGAAGAAGATGGTTTATATAGCGACAGAAATACAAGGCAGACCAATGATAGAAAAGAAATAAAAACAATATTATTGTTTGGCTAATTGAGACCACCACTGAATTAGAGGGGAATCACCAATAGGGCCTAAGTCGGAGTTTAATAACGTGTTGTTCTTGGATTTATGGATATCCATACTCTCGAAAGCATCTAGCAAGTGTTTTTTATTGATAGATTGTAACAGTTTTAAGTTGTCGATGGAAAAATCATGACCCGTCTCTTTTGAATGTTTGGCTATGGCTGATTGACTGAATCTTCTGTGGTCGAGGTGTCCCTTAAATCTGGTGGATAAACTACGTTTGGTCTGACCTTTATAGAGCTTAAGACATTACGAACAATGGATGACGTAGATGCCTGACGGATATACAAAAGTCAAGTCAACGTTTCGCCAGGCTGGACGACTACTTCTATTCCTGAAGCGTTCGCTGCAGTCTTGACTTCGGACACTGGTGTGAATCTCTTTTATTGTCTCTTACTTCCTCCTCCGCAATTGTAGAAATCTTTCATTTATGTTTACTGAGAGCATAAATTCCGATGCACTTTCGCTGTAATCAGCAGCTCCATCACATACGAGTCTTAGATCCAACGGCCAGGCACTCAGCATGCCACATATATCGTTCGCTGAGCGAGAAAGTCCTTTATTATCACTTGGCTCTCAGTTACTTTACAATTCACTTTTGCCCGTCGATAATGTTAAGTTTAACGTCCGGTGCAGGCCGTTTAATATAAAAGGCCGTTTATTTTAAAATCTAATAAAAACATCTTATATTGGGGTTTGTTAAGCAAACTGAATCGTTTTTTTTTACCAAAGAATAATTTGAATAGACTAATCATAGCCAGTTGAAGTAACTTCAGATTCATTGTCATCATCACCATCATCACAGTCAACCGTATGCTAACCACTGCTGGATGAAGGTCTTCTCTAAACGCTTCCATTCTTCTCTGTTTGAAGCTATGGATTTCCAGTTGACGCCAGCCAGCTTCCTTATTTCGTCGATCCACCTTGCATGGGGTTGTCCTCTTGGGCATTTAAGGTCTCGAGGGTACCAATTCAGAATGATTGTGGTCCATCTCATGTCTTGTCTTCTAGCGATGTGACCAGCCATTGCCATTTAGAATGTTTGATCCGTTCGATGACGTTAATCACCTTCGTTTGGCTTCTGATCCAGCTGTTGCATATTTGATCTCTTCTTGTAATTCCCAGCATGCATCTTTCCATGCTTCTCTGTGTTGTCTGTAGTCTTTGTGTTGTCCTCCTTGATAAAGTCAATGTTTCAGCTCCGTAGGTGAGTGCTGATAAAGCACACTGTTTGAAAACTTTTCGTTTCAAGCTAAGTGGCATGCTGCTTATCAAGATAATGTTATTCTTGCCAAAATCACTCCATGCTGTTTTAATACGTCTGTTAACTTCATTCAGAATGTTGCTATCCATAGTGATTTCTTGTCCCATGTAAATGTACGAGGGTGGGCTGAAAAGTAATGCCTCCATGGCTGTAACTTTTTTTATTTTTTAACCGATTTTCAAAATTCTTTTTTGTATCTGATACTGACATTTCTCCTCTATGTAATGCACTATTCACTTATCGATATTGTCCCCATCCCTTTCCACGCATTATACCAACGCGTGACTAGTCGGGTGAACCCGTTGGAGAAGAATTCCAGGGTTGTTGTCGACACGAGAATTAAATGGCAGCTTTGGATCTTCTTCTGCAACACGATAACGCCCGTCCGCACACGATCGCCACACATCAGAGGGGGTTGCAGCACCTACACTTCAAAGATGAAAAACTTCAGTTCAAAAATGAAAGACTTTGCATCTTGCCACTTTCACCACTTCCCAAAGAACACCTTAAGGGGCATGAGTTGCGTTCTGACGACGAGGTGAAATCTACCGTTCGGTCTTGGTGTTGACAACAACCCCGGAATTCCTCTCCGACGGGTTCACCCGACTAGTCACGCGTTGATACAATGCGTGGAAAGGGATGGAGACAATGTCAAAAAGTGAATAGTGCATTACATAGAGGAGAAATGTGAATATCAGATACAAAAAGAATTTTGAAAATCGGTTAAAAATTAAAAAAGTTACAGCCATGGAGGCATTACTTTTCAGCCCACCCTCGTAGCTCTATACTTCTTCAATCACGATGCTGCCTGCCATGACCTTCTGTTTTGGAGCAAATGCACTGAACCTAACTTTTTTCTTCTGTGTGTTCAGTTTCAGTCCTATACGCAGGCTAGCCTCTGAGAACAGTGCAGTCTTGGATCAAGTGCTTCCTATTTGCCACAATGTAATCTATTTCACCAGTTGCTCCGTTTGGGCTTTTCCAGGTCCATTTACGCTGAGATTTCTTCTTGAAAAAGTAATTCATGATATATAGTTGTTCGTACTCTGCAAGTTCCGCCAGTTTGTTTCCTCTTTCATTTCTTGTGCCATAACCATGACTACCAAGAAAATTTTCTGCTTTCTTCTTTTCTCCGACATGGGCGTTAAAGTCGCCCATGACGACTTTCAGATAATAGTTTCCTGTTTGGTTCGTCTTGCTAACTTCTTAATAAAATGATCGATTTCCTCATCAGAGTAGCTTGTGGTTGGCGCATAGACCTGTATGATCTGTATCTTGTATCTTCTCGACAATTGGATGACCAATCTTGCATTTCTGTCAGAGGCACTAACAAGCTCAATGTTTTGATTCTTCCATTTCTTATGAATAAGGAATCCAACACCACCAAATCTTCTGTCAGTTTTTCCTCTATGGTATAGTACTTGCCCACTATTCAACTCAATTTTATCTTCACCTTTTCTTCTTACTTCGCAGAGTCCAATGATATCCCGGTTGATCCTATCCAATTCTTCTTCTAGTTCTTGCAGACAACTCTCTGAGGAAAGGGAACGGTCGTTATAGGTAACCAAGGTCAGTGTCTTGTGGTGGCCAGGTCCGAACCGGATATTTTTACCACCCTCTACCTTCATGTCTTGCAGGTTGCCACCGTAACCAGGGACAATCTAGCTGCTGGGAACGGAGGGCCATGGCTGATTTTGAGAGGTAATCATCGCTGATTTTGAACAATAAGTGGGCACCAATGCACAAGGCATGAATACTAACAGGCTGCCTTAACTGGAAGATACGGATTGGACATTAGGCTTCTATCCTAGTTGATTCCTTTAAGTCCTTGAAGGCAATTAGAGGGTCATCCCCTAGTTACGAGTAGAACCCATTTGCATCCCAAAATTATTTTATTAAATATAAAAATGTGTATTTAAAATTAAAAAAATTATTATCTTATGTTTAAAATTACAAACAGTTAAATTATTACTTAAATGTTACATAATACAAAAAAGAAAAAAAATATTAGGCAACTTAAAATATAATTATAAGTGACGAAAAAAATTATCTGGCTATGACTACTGATGCTGCTACGTATTTTATAAAGAATTCGGCGTCCACACTGGGTCGGACGGGAGAGATTGCCTTGGGTGAAGTTATGTCGTCCGCTCGGGTGAAGCACATAACCTCTTTGCTCACAGCATGGCGAGGAGAAGAAGCATCAGTCGACAGCGGCTGTCCTTTGGAAGTGAGGTTCGTAGCTTGATATTCGGTCTGCAAAGCTAGTAGAGAAAAAGCATTAACGCACACAGTTTGAAGCAATTTCGAGTCCCTGTACGCTGTCGCCTTGCTCAGTTCCCTCTCGCTCTAATCGTCGCTCGACGAACTCTTCATTCCTGATGCTGGCTCTCATCATCGGGTGCTTTGAAATACCATCTTTTCTGATACGGAGCCTTCTGTCGGTCGACCTTTCTGATTCGCTCTGTGGTGCCACTCTCCTAATTCCAATCTTCCGCTCAACCGCCTTTTCAACGCGCAGCTGCTTGCGCCAGTTCCTCCGTTTTCTTCTGCCTTCTAGGTTCATAGCCTGCTTCTAGCCTGTGTGGCGCCATCTGTTGTCAATGGTTGGCGACAGTCGAACTCCAACATTATTACCTAGTTTTTTTCGTCTGCTAGAAATATTGGAACCCATTACTGTCGCATCCCTTTGTGACACAAGTATTGACTTAGAAAAATGTTATAGGCAAATACCCATGAAAGAGGAAGACATTCCCAAGACTACCTTTATTACACCAGTTGGTCTCTATGAATTTCTCATAATATCCTTTGGACTTACCAATGCACCTAGTACATTCCAAAGGGCTATGGGCAGTTTGTTTGAAGATTTAAAGGGACAAGGAGTTTTAATTTATTTAGATGATAAAATTATGTATTCAAAAACGTTTTTGAAAACCATAAAAAATTGATTCAACAAGTATTAGGTCGACTCACTGAAGCTAAACATTATATTTCAGATACAAAAAGGCAGCTGGGGATTACAAGAAATAAAATGCCTTGGATATATCGTTGATGGTTCAGAAAAAAGCCAGACGATAAATATGTTTAGAAATTTGATTCAAACCAGGAGCAGAAATTGAAACACATACTGATGCTAGTGGATAAGTGTTGGGTGCAGTGCTCTTTCAAACTCTATATGGCCAAAACTTACTCATCGAATATGCAAGTAGATAACTAACTTAAGCAGAAAAAGTACTTCATTCAACAGAACTAGAGGGAATAGCCGTTTGTTATGCATCCGGGCTATGTGAGTTTATTCCCCAGTACAGAGACGCCAGGAATGATCCAAGGTTCGTTCACCCCAACTTACTAACTGTGTAGATGTTCAACAACATCTGCACACAGCATTAAATTTTAGAATACTTTTATTTGACAGGACTTTAATAGACGGAGTGTCTTCCCCATTTAAGCCTAACATACAGATTAAGTTACTTAGTCTTTGTTCGACTGTTTCAAGTCGTCAAGTGTAGTGGCCAAGTTCATGCATGGTTTCAAGGGATGGATTCCTTTGCATACTACTTCGGCAACATTGGAGAAATGGATGCTCATAAATTGGAAAAAAAAAATTTACATTTTGGCAATACACACTAAGGAAAGAGCTTAGTCACACGTGAACCAATACGAGAAGCTGACTAGCATGTACAATACTATACGCAATTTATTATCATCAAGGTCTCAGAGATATACTTTAAGGGCGCTTGACTGTGCACGTTCGAACAGCTTGAAGGAATTCCTACCTAAAAAAAATTGTTGAGTCCACACAGTCCCAAATATGTTTCTGCTAAGAAGGCTTCATGCGGCGTTTCTGCTTATATTCAAATTATATATCATTAGCAAACAAAAGAATTCTGGGCTCTATTCCATTTACAACTTCAGAGGATACCCTGCCATTCCAATTAATGCCCATCCATTGGCTATGGGCTCTCGATCAAGGAAAAAAAACTTGTGTATTCTTACATGTTGCTAGGTGATGAAGAAACAAAACGTCATAACATAAAAATTAAGTTAAAAACATAGCAACGGATTATCGGGGAGAAATACTCTACAATCATATCAAATTTAATAAAAACGTTATTCTGTCCGTCATCATTGAGTTTCCCTCAGTCTGATCAAACCACAAGAGTTAACTTGACGAAACAAAAAATGCTCTATAGGTCCATAATAGACAATTAAAATGCATTTAAGTTCAAAAAAATTGACTTCAGGTTTTGTCAAGATAATCGATTTTATGCCAAATTCTTCACATTTTTTCCTTTTAAGGAGGTTTTTTTAAGATATCTCGACAAATTAAAAGGGAAATGTCGCTTCTAATTAGCTCTATTCATCGAGGTATTAATGGCATCAATCAGATTTTTCCTTAAAATTTATATAGCTTTTTTTTTGGAATATTTCAATTTCAATATCAATTCCAATTTCATTTCAATCTTACCTAATAAAAACGTTATTGATTTTCCCTCACTTATAACCAAACCATAAGAGTTATCTTTATGAAACAAAAATGCTATATAGGAGGAGAATTTGATAAGAAATGCATTTACGTTAACAACAATTGACTTCAGATTTGGTAATGATAAACGATTTTATGAGAAATTCTTCACATTTTTTCAATTAAAAAGGCGGTTTTTAAGACATCTCGACAAAAATTAAAAAGCGAAATGTAGCATCAAATTAGCTCTATTCATCGAGGTATCAATCAGGTCACAATACCTTCCACCAAAAGATCAAAAACTGACACCAAAAACATCTCATAAAAGTTACACGTAAATCCAAATGTTATATAAATCTTTATCCAAAAAGAAAAAATAATCATTCTTCAAGGGAACAGCAAAAATATACAATGAAGCAAAAATATGCACTCTTTTCTTATAATAAGAATATAAACAGGCCCAATACCAAGAAATTTTTTCTTTGGTCTACTGAATATTAAGAGAAATATCTTCCATAAATTTATGCCATCCATCGGGACATCGGTACCAATCATGCAATACTTTCCCAGGAGCTTCGACACAATGTACAGGATCTACAGGATATAAATAATAATTTAAAATTTCTCTAATATTTCATAAAGGTATGATAAATTCAACTTTAAAGAAACCGAACTGGATCTATGTTACAAAAGACTTCCATAAAATTTACTTTGAAGAGCTTCACACAAAACTTCAACATACTCGAAACACAGGATTAGCATAACCCATCTTCCATGACAATGTAGAAACAGGTCACTCACTTCGCACCACCTTTACCCTAACAAATAAGGGCGATGAACAACACTATCATTGGCACATAATACCTACAAGATCAGCTCCACCTCACCATGATAGGCATTTTTTCCCTTTCAAAGAACAGTCTCCGGATGCTGACTATGAGAAGCTTCACCAGTGCTTCCACGATGCATTAAATGTCCACAGACATACAATTAGTTGGTATTTTAAATCCACCGGCGACTCACTGGCATGCCAAAAATTCTGCTCTTGCACACCCATTGCACATCTCCATCTCGGACACACTTAATCTCAAGATATTGCGCAGGCACACAGTAATGATATGAAAAGGTTCATAGAGCTTTTTAAACCGACTCCTATTAGGACTAACCATCAATACTTTCCCTTTTCTCAGAGGGACATGGGCATCATCCAAATCAGCATCCTGGTCTAAACCTTCATCCGTGGATGTAGACCGTGTGTCAACTCATTTAGGGTCGTCATTAAGAAGAACCAATGAGGTGATGTTGGTTAAAGTAGAAGAGAAAGAGAAGAAAAGGCGACCCCCGCTGAAGGGAATGGAAGTGAGCGGAGGGAGAGAAGGCACCGCGAGCTCCAATTGGTGGAAAAGAAAAAAAGAGAATTGAGAAGGGATAGAGAGTTTTTTCCACGTGGCAGAAGGTTACAGACTCGTACCAGTGAAGATGACGGAAAATGGAGAGGGAGAAAAGCAAGGAACGAGATAGTTAGAAAAGTAAAGCGCATTTCTTCGAAGGGTCAGGCAACCGGCCTGGATGCAAATGCGAGGATAAGTTGAAGTGGAGCGCAATTCAGATAAGATACGTCGGGATGCCAGCAGCCGGCCGCTATTGAGAAATTTAGCGAAGACGAAACGGAATTCGTCGTGGAAAAGACGGTATCGTTGGCGAGGTACTGAGACGAGTACGTCCGAACGAAGGAACGCTGCGGAACACAACAAGCCCACACCAACGAAGGCCTATCAAGATTTCACAAGTAAGGTGAACGTTTCCTGCATTAAGCGGCCACCTGTAAGTGTAAAGAGTAACCAAGAAGAGCCGTGCAAGGCTTGCCATAACAAGCCACAGTTGGTTGTTGCTCGGAATTCCGCTAGTGTAACAGACTCAGATGTGTGAAACACAAGAGATGCAAAATTTGATGTCGGAAATGCAATTAGTGGTATCCGCGCACACAACGAGTCTCCTTCATATACATTTATTCCCTCGTGCGTACTAGACAAGGACTCAATAGGGAATAATATAGCGCTAAGTAAATATGAAACGAATTATAATAGAACTGAAAATGAGCGTGTGATAGACGAGTCTTCAACTGAATTATGCCTAAACGGCATCTCTCTGTCCAGCGCCAGGAGTGATGCCGAATCTTCCAGGATAAGAGTAGTCAGCCAGCCGAAACAAGCAGTGACTGTGCCAGAAATTAAATCTTCGCTCTCATGGGAGAGAGAGGATTTATTTTCTGGTGGATTTGTGCCTACCCGGTTGGCCAAAGCGAGTGGTGTCAGAAGTTAACTTCTGACCAGCGAAAGCTGTGGGCCAAGTTCACGTTGCCTCGTTAGAGGTGTTTTCAAGTTTTTACGTTGGGTGTAGCATAATGCCACCTGTAAGATCTTTTTAGATCTTAATTCCGTGGAGGCAATACCATCTGCCTCTCCACTTCAAAAGTGGGAGAGAGAGGATTTATTTTCTGGTGGATTTGTGCCTACCCGGGTGGCCAAAGCGGGTAGGTGTTGGGAGTTAGCTTCCGACCAGCGAAAGCTGTGGGCCAAGTTCATGTTGCCTCGTTAGAGGTATTTTTTTACTTAGGGTGTAGCTTTATGCCACCTGAAGATCTTTTCAGATCTTAAAAACCTGTGGAGGCAATACCATCTGCCTCTCCACTTCAAAAGGGAGAGAGGATTTGTTTTCTGGTTAATTTGTGCCTACCCGGGTGGACAAAGCGGGTAGGTGTCGGTAGTTAGCTTCCGACCAGCGAAAGCTGTGGGCCAAGTTCATGTTGCCTCGTTAGAGGTGTTTATGGTTGGCTGTAGCATAATGCCACCTGTAAGATCTTTTTAGATCTTAATTCCGTAGAGGCAATACCATCTGCCTCTCCACTTCAAAAGTGGGAGAGAGAGGATTTATCTTCTGGTGGATTTGTGCCTACCCGGGTGGCCAAAGCGGGTAGGTGTCGGGAGTTAGCTTCCGACCAGCGAAAGCTGTGGGCCAAGTTCTAGTTGCCTCGTTAGAGGTGTTTAAGATTATTACGTTGGGTGTAGCATAATACCACCTGTAAGATCTTTTTAGATCTTAATTCTGTGGAGGCAATACCATTTGCCTCTTCACTTCAAAAGTGGAAAGAAAGGATTTATTTTCTGGTGGATTTGTGCCTACCCGGGTGGACAAAGCGGGTAGGTGTCGGGAGTTCGCTTTTGACCAGCGAAAGCTGTGGGCCAAGTTTATGTTGCCTCGTTAGAGGTGTTTAAGATTTTTACGTTGGGTGTAGCATAATGCCACTGTAAGATCTTTTTAGATCTTAACTCCGTGGAGGCAATACCATCTGCCTTTCCACTTCAAAAGTGGGAGAGAGGATTTATTTTCTGGTGGATTTATACCTACCATCTGCCTCTCCACTTCAAAAGTAGATTTATTTTCTGGTGGGTTAGTGCCTACCCGGATGGCCAAAGCGGGTATGTGTCAGGAGTTAGCTTCCGAGCAGCGAAAGCTGTGGGCCAAGTTCATGTTGCCTCGTTTGAGGTTTTTTCAAGTTTTTACGTTGGGTGTATCATAATGCCACCTGTAAGAACTTTTTAGATCTTAACTCCGTGGAGGCAATACCATCTGCCTCTCCACTTAAAAATAGAGAGAGAGGATTTTCTTTCTGGTGGATTTGTGCCTACCCGGGTGGCCAAAGCGGGTAGGTGTCAGGAGTTAACTTCCGACCAGCGAAAGCTGTAGGCCAAGTTCATGTTGCCTCGTTAGAGGTGTTTAAGATTATTACGTTGGGTGTAGCATAATGCCACCTGTAAGATCTTTTTAGATCTTAATTCTGTGGAGGCAATACCATCTGCCTCTCCACTTCAAAAGTGGGAGAGAGAAGAGCGGATTTTCTTCTGGACTTGTGCATGTGTGTGTTTTCTCGACTGTGGGCATGACTTTTCACTGGATTGGACATTTCATCACGTGAGTGATTTTCTGTGTTTCTTATTTTTGACTTTTGTCGGTGTGCGTGGCCCCAAGCATGTCTTGGGTGTTCACGGCCCGATCTTCACCATAATCGACTGGACCCGGAAGAAGGACATCAACCATGGAGCGGATGGTCCTTCTGACGTTCGATAGGCGCTACGCCGTGTGCGAGGTATGAAGGCCATCTATGCGAAGACCGGCATAGCACCGAAGTTGGTTTCCGAGAACCCCTCGTTCATCAGAAGCTGTCTCCGACAGAGGCCAGGATGTTATGCCAGTGAAGGGGCATTGCTGAGTGCCTGATTGCGGCGGAATTTTTTAAGGTGGGTGAAACCACTGTTAGGTTTTTTGCGGCAGATCCTACTCACTTAGTAGTGACTGTTAGAAGGATTTCTCCTCTGTTATCTGAGAAATACATTAAGAATTTTTTTCGCGACTATGGAGAAGTTAGGAATTTTTGTCGGCCTCATCACTCTGATACGCCAGGCTTGGAATCTGGTGATGTTTACCTGGACATGAAGCTTGATAAAGAGATTCAAGACTCCATGATAATGCACGGCGAGCGAATTTATGTCACCTATAAAGGTATGCGAAAATGCTGTTGGTACTGCCGCAGAAGCTCGTATGTTAAGAGGGATTGCCCTCTTTTGAAAAAATGTGAATTTTGCTCTCGTTTGGTGGGCAGGAACCATCAATGCCCTGAACGTGTACCAACGGCCGATCCAGATGTCTCTGTTTCATTGGACTCCTCAAAGCAGTTAGAAACTCAAGAAGATTCTCCTTCTAATGCCCCTGTGGTTCTCGCCAACGCTGATGTGTCCAAACCTACATTGGATGACGTTGAGATGGATGAGCCTGCGTATTCAGATGAAGATCCAGGTCGTTATTTGGGTCCGCAGCTGTCCATTGAGACGGAATTCCCATCTTTGGCTTCTCCAGCGAATTTAACTGAACCTCAGAAGTGTTTTTTCTTCGTCACGATCGTCATCACCAAAAGCTTCTACTGCTCCTCCAACAGTGACTTCTAAATCCCCTAAGACAGCTGACCATAGAGCAAGTCGCTCCAGGAATAAGCGTAGTCCATCAAAGTCATCACGTCAAGATCGAAAAAAAAACCCTTTCGAATTCTGGAAAAGATGTCAAGGGGTCCAGTGATGGTTTGGACGAACCCGTAAGGGACCGTTCACCCAATGGCAAAGTTTCGTCCCTGAGTGGCCGCCCTCCATCAGGCTCGGGTCAGCCCCCTCCTAAAACGTCATCAGTATGAAGGTGATCTCACTGAGCATAAAATCCTTGGGCTCTCGCTTTAAGCAGTCGGTTCTAGCTACTTTTATCGCTCTGCATTCGCCTGATATTTTGCTTTTGGAAGAAGTCAAGTTAGCACCTTCCCAAGTGGTGTCTAATTTGGATAGTCTGCGCAGCCGTTGGCCAAAAAACCAATGGTTTACTAATTCCAACTCGCGTCACAGGAGAGGGGTCGTCACTGCCATCTTCGACCCCAATATCCAGGTCAAGAGTAGTCACAAGACCCCGAGTGCACAGTGATTGCATTAGACTTAGTATTATCTGACTTTTAGTTTCGACTGCTTAATGTATATGCTCCGGTTCATCCAATAGAGAAACGCAACTTCTTTGAGGAGATTGATTCTTTTATGCTTACTTCTAATCCTTTAATTCTTGCTGGTGATTTTAATTGTCGGCCGGATGTTATTAATACACTTTCCTCTGGGTATGTTTTTGCTCTTTGTCGACAAAACGCCCTGTTTGATTTTTGGCCTTCAATCCACAAGAGCCAGGGTTTACATTCCATCAAGGTATAAATATATTTTCTCGTTTGGATCTATTTCTAATTGATAATGCGCCAGAGGGTTTGCCGGGATCTATGAGCATCATCCCTTGTAGTTTTTCTGATCATAGCGGTATTGTGTGGGACAGGCAACCTCCGCTGGCTGTTAGAACTGCTGCGTCTACATCCTGTCAGTGGCTCCTGAATGTTTCTCTATTGGACTACGAGAGTCACATGGATTCTTTTGTTCAGTTTGTGGAACGGCAACTCCGCAATTTGTCTCCAACTCTTGATTCGTGGCTCTTCTTGAAAGTTAACATTTGTAAATTTTTCAGGAGGATTGGTATTAATGAAGCTAGGGCTCGTAAACGTCGACTTCTTATGCTCGAAGAGATTTTAAGATTACTCCGAAATTCTACACCTAAAGAGGAGTTTGCCGCAGACATACGTCAGGTTAAAAATGAACTGAATGCTCTGTTGGTCCAGAAGGCTGCTGGTGCGGCTCTTAGGGCCAAGCTGAAGTGGCTTTCGGATGTGCGACATATGTCTTCGGCAGTTTTTGCTGAGGAGCGACAGCGTGCGACACTGAGAGCTTGTCGCCGTTTGGTTGTGGAAAGTGGGACGGTGGAATCTGATGAGGATATTGTGTCAGCTTTTCATGTCCACTTTTTTTCATTTTTTGATGACCCTGTCTTCCCTTTGGAGGCCACGAAATCTTGGGTGGAGGCTTTACCTCCTTCTTCTAATGACGTCGATACGATTGTTACTCGTCTTTTTGCCAGTGAGCAAGTGAAGTCATTCATGTCTGTTGGGGGCCGTTCTCAGTCCAGTCCGGGTGTGGCTTCCCTTATGCATTTTATTCGAAAGCTTGGAATGAGTTGGGACCTTTTCTAGTTAAGGTATTCAATTCAATTCTTCTAGACCCTCCTTCCATTACTCCTGAATTTACGGTAGGCAAAATTATTCTGCTACCCAAATGTCCATCTCCAGATCAGGTCTCTCAGTGTAGGCCTATCACTCTGCTGAACACCGATTATAAGATCTTTACAGGTGTCCTGCAAGGCAGGTTAAAACTTTTTGGTCCTGAGTTTTTTGATCCGGGGCAGTCCTGCGCGGTGCCATCGCGTTGGATGTCAGATAATCTCCTTATGATTCGTTGTATGATGGAGGAAGCACGTTTGCGTGAACAGTCTTTGGCGATTCTTAGTTTAGACCCAGAAAAGGCTTTTGACAAAGTCAATCATGCCTTTTTCTTGGACATTTTTCATCACTTGCGTCTTCGAAGGTTTGCTTTGGTTCTTGCTTCGCTGTATGCGTCTGCAACATCCTTCGTTTCGATAAATGGTTTGTGCTCTCCTCCTTTTACTCCTTTGAAGGATGTTAGACAGGGCTGCCCCATGTCGCCCGTGTTATTTCTATCTTGAACCTTTGTTGAAATTTTTGAACCACCACCCTTAAGTTAGAGGTTACTCTTGGTCAGCGGCGTCCATAAATATAGCAACTTTGGCTTATGCTGATGACGTGGTTTTATTTGCGTCTGATTCTAACACTGGACATTTATAAAAAATCCTTTGATTTGTCTAGTGCTTCCACAGGTAGTACGATTAATTTGGCAAAATCTAAGGGGATCACTGCTGGGCATTGGCCTGCTAATTTTCTTCAAGTGTACGTCTCGCCTTGACAAGGCATTTAAGTTCAAGACATCAATGCTGGTGAGGGTTCACTATGTCAAAACTTATATTATTCCTGTATTGACAGCTAAATGCTTGTATTCCTTACCATCTTCTCGGTTGCTGTCATTAGTGCGTCGAAATATAGTTGAATAATCTGGGGTATGGGCTTCAACAGCAATAGCCACCCCTTACGTGCCGATTTTCTGTTTGCCCCGTTTGAGAGGGGAGGATTGGGGCTTCCGAATATCCGTCAGCGTCTTGTGGCGGCCAGGATGGCAGCATTGATTCGGGTGTTCCTGATTCCCCCTCCCTTCTGGGCTAATTTTTTCATGATCCATTTACGGGTTTTTTTCAAAGTTAATGGTTTCCCGATATTGAATTCTTTGCCTGCGATAACACAATGTGTTGTCCCAAAACTATATCGTAATTTTCAAATTGATTTCGAATTTTTTGTTCCGCCTCTGTGGGGAGTCAGTTTCGACACTGTGGGGCTCTTGAAAGAGTCCTGGTTCTTCCAAAATTCAGGTCTAGATCTATATACAGACGTGGTCCGTCTACATCCGGATTACTCCTGGGGAGTTGTGTGCAAGGTGTTAAAGCTTTTAGTCTATGAAAATAAAGCATTTGATTATCAATGGAGGTTGCTCCACCAGGGGTTTCGTTCGTTGCATTACCTTCATGTGTGGAAGGTTGTTGATTCGAATGTGTGTCCGAGTTGTGGTTTTGTAGAAACCATTTCTCATATATTTTTGAGTGCACACTCACACAGGTTGTTTGGGCCCGGCATAAGCAGCATTACGGGCTGAAGAGTTTCACTTACCAGTCAGTACGCTGTCTGGTTGAAGAGTCTTCTGGCAAGACCATTAAATCTAATCTAGCTGTTCCAATCACCAGTTTATCAACCACCAGTTGTGGGCGGCCAGGGTGGCCAGGGTTTTTGATTCCGGGTGTCCGCCGTAAGTCGTCTGGGAAAGAGCGGCTTATCGTTTGCGGTCCTTTCTTTTGATTGAATGGAATAGGCTAGGTCGGTCACGTTTCCGCCACCTCTTCGCCTGGTCGAAGCGGCTTTGCTCAGTTGATCAGGATAACCGAGCATTTAGTTTCTTGTTTCCACTCTCTTTATAAGAGCCTTGTCGGAATAAGGTGGGTCACCTTTAAGAGCGTTTAGACAGTTTGCGCAGCCAGGTTTGGCTGCCTGTTCACTTTGCTGTAGCATGTGTGCCAAACGCCTGTAAATAAGATCTTTTGTGGCGTTCGCTGAGGCTGCACCATCTGGCTCAGCTTCAAACAGCGGGAGAGAGAGGATTTATTTTTTGGTGGATTTGTGCCTGTCCGGGTGGCGAAAGCGGGTAGGTGTCGGGAGTTAGCTTTCCGACCAGCGAAAGCTGTGGGCCAAGTTCATGTTGCCTCGTTTGAGGTATTTTCAAGTTTTTACGTTGGGTGTAGCAAAATGCCACCTGAAGTGGGAGAGAGAGACAATACTACCTGCCAATACCATCTGCCTCTCCACTTTAAAAGTGGGAGAGAGAGGATTTATTTTCTGGTAGATTTGTGCCTACCGGGTTGGCCAAAGCGGGTAGGTGTCGGGAGTTAGCTTCCGACCAGCGACAGCTGTGGGCCAAGTTCATGTTGCCTCGTTAGAGATGTTTAAGTTTTTTACGTAGGGTGTAGCATAATTCCATCGGTAAGATCTTTTTGGATCCTAACTCTGTGGAGGCAATACATTCTGCCTCTCTACTTTGAAAGTGGGAGAGAGAGGAGCGGATTTCCTACTGAATTAGTGCGTGTGTGTTTTCTTGACTGTGGACGTTTACCTGGACTGGACTTTTCACTGGATTGGACATTTCATTACGTGAGTGACTTTTGTTTATTTTCTTGATTGTGACTTTTGTCGGTATGCGTGACTCCAGGCTTGTCTTGGGTGTTCACGGCCCGACCATCGCCATCATCGACTGCTCCTGGAGGAAGGCCAACGAAGATGAAGCGAATGGTACTTCTTACCTTCGACGGGCATTACCCAGTATGCGACCTGATGAAGGCCATTTATGCCAAGACGGGCACAGCTCCGAAATTGCCGTCTGAAAAGCCGTCGTTCTTCTGCTTGCAGAAGTTATCTGCTACGGAAGCTCGGATGCTATGTCAGTCCGGGAATATTGCGGAACTTCTCATCGCCGCTGATTTTGTGAAGGTGGGTGAAACCACTGTTAATTTTTTTTCCAGCAGAACCAATGCATTTGGTGGTTAATGTTAAAGATGTTTGTCCCTGTTATCAGATAAATATTTGTGAACTATTTTCGGGATTTTGGTGAAGTTTACAAGATTTATCGCCTAGACCATTCAGACACTCCTGGTATCCAAAGCGGAGATGTATTCTTGGATATGAAGTTAGAGAGAGAGATCCCCGACTCCATGGTTATGCATGGCGACAGAATTTATGTTATGTATAGGGGCATGAGAAGGTGTTGTTGGAAGAGCACCCATATTATAAGGGTCTGCCCACTGTTGCGACGTTGTGACTTTTGTAATCGTCTAGTGGGTAGGAACCATCAATACCCACAGGGTGCTCTTGTGGAAGAATCAGCCGATACTGCTCTGCCGTCATCTCCAAACAACTTGGACGAGCAAGAAGTTAATTCCTTTCGAGTCTCCCCTTCTGTCCCTGCGATTGGAGACTTGCGTTTGTTAGACATAGCAGACGCACAGATGGATGAGGTTGCAAGTACTGATGAAGATCCGGGTATGTACATCGGTCCTCAATTGATTATCGACAATGAGTCCCCGTCTTCACTTCCTCTGGAAGATACATCTCAACCTCTGAACACATCTTCGACCCCGTCATCACCACCTGCAACAACTTCTACTGCCCCACCAGCAGTATCAACTGAACCTCTTCAGAATGCTGACCAAAGGGATAGCAGGCACAGATCTTAACGGCGATCATCAAAATCATCTCGGTGAAATCGTAAAAAGTCAGATTGTCCTCTGTTGAAGCGGCCAAAGACACGGGTGATATTGTGCGGGATCGATCACCTAATGCCAGGACTGCATCTCCTGAGGATCAAAAGTCTTCGCCGGGGCAAGATCTGTCCTCTTCTAATAAGTCGTTAGTATGGGGATAATATCGTTGAACGTTAGTCCTTAGGCTCTCGTTTCAAGCAGTCAGTTCTTTCCACATTTATCGCTCTGCATTCGCCAGATATTTTGCTCCTGTAGGAGGTTAAATCAGTACCCTCGCAAGCACTGTATAATCTGGATAGCTTGCGCAACCTTTGGCCAAAGAGCCAATGGTTTATAAACTCTAGCTCACCTTTTGAGCAAGGGGTCATTATTGCCATATTCGACACCATTATTCAGGTTTTGCATAAATCACAAGATCTTGAATGTAGAGTGATAGCATTGGATCTATTAACATCTGGTTTTAAGTTCCGAACTGCTCAATGTATATGTTCCTTGCCGTCCAATTGAGAAACGTGATTTCTTTAAGGATTTCAATTCCTTTTTGCTTGCGTCTATTCCGTTAGTCCTTGCAGGAGACTTTAACCGTCACCCAGATGATAATAACATCTTTTCTTCTGGGCCAGTGTTTTCTCTTTGTCAGCAGAACGCATTGTTCGATTTATGGCCATCCACCCACAAGGTATCTGGTTTTATTTTTCCATCAAGGTGTCAACGTTTCTTGTCGATTAGATCTATTTTTAATTGACAATGCGTTTGCCGGTTCCTCAGGTTCTATGACCATAGCGCTATTGTTTGGAATTGGCATCTTCCGTTGATGACAGGAGCTGCTGCGTCTCCATCTTGTCAGTGGTTTCTGAACGTTTCTCTTTTGGATAACGAGAGCCATATGGAATCTTTTGTTCAATTTGTGGAACGTCATCTCCACAAATTTCCTCCGATCCTACATTCGTAAAGAAGAGTTCGCCGCTGACATACGTCAGGTTAAAAGCAAAATAAATGCATTGCTGGTGCAGACAGCTGCAGGTGCAGCTCTTAGGGCCAAACTTAAGTGGGCTTCTGATGTTCGGCATATGTCATCGGCAGTTTTTGCTGAAGGGCGTCGTTGTGCGGTTGTGAGATCTTGCCGTCGTTTGGTCGTGGAAACTGGGATGGTGGAGTCTGATGCGGACATCTTGTCAGCTTTCCACGCCCACTTTTCCTTGTTTTTTGATGATCCTGTCTCTCCTTCAGAAGTCACGAGATCTTGGGTGGAGGCACTGCCTCCGCTTGCTGACGACGTGGATACAATCATTACTCGTCCGCTTGTTAAAGATGAAGTTGTGCCCTTCCTGTCTGTCGGGAGCCCTCTTCAGTCTAGTTCAGGCGTGGACGGCTCTCCGTATGCGTTCTATGTTAAGACATGGAAGGTGTTGGGGCCTTTTCTTGTCCGGATGTTTAATTCTATCTTTTCTGACCCTTCCTCCATTACTTCTGAGTTTACGGTGGGCAGGATTATTTTTCTGCCTAAGATTCCATCTCTCGAGCAGGTTTCTTAGTGGAGGCCTATTACTCTGTTGAACACAGATTATAAGGTTTTCACTGGGGTCCTGCAGCGTAGGTTAAAACTTTTCGCCCCCGAGTTTTTCAATCCTGGACAGACCTGCTCAGTGCCATCGCGCAGGATGTCTGATAACCTTCTTATGATCCGTTGTGTAATGGAGGAAGTGGGCTTGCGTCGTCAGTCGCTTTGCGATTCTTAGTCTGGATCTAGAAAAGGCCTTTGACAAGGTGAACCATGCCTTTTTGTTGGAGATCTTTCATCATCTTCGTCATCAAAACTTTGCTTTGGTCTTAAACCTTTTATTGCTGTTGCATGAAGTGAGGCTATGTTCGCCTTCTTTCGATCTCTTGAAAGGCGTTAGTCAGGGGTGTCCTTTGTCCCCCCTGCTTTATATTTTTTATCTTGAACCGCTGTTGCATCTTTTAAATCGTCACCTTCAAGTGAGAGGATATTCATGGCCAGCTGCGTCGATAAACATCGCTACGGTTGCGTATGCCGATGATATTGTTCTCTTTTCCTCAGATCCTAATACCTTAGATGTTTTTCAAAAAGTGCTTTGATTCTTTCAGTGATTCCACTGGAAGCTCTATAAACTTTAGGAAATCCAAAGAGATTGTTCCAGGGTATTGGGCTGATGATCATCTCCGTCGATTTCCGATCTCTTAGGGTGATCAAATAGTCGTTTTGGGTTATACCTTTTCATTTACTTTGTCTATGGATTTCGTACAGTGGAAACCGGTAGTTGAAAAATGTGTGTCTCGCCTAAATAAGGCTTTTCGTTTCCGAACATTTATGTTGGTGAAGGTTGGTTATGTGAAAAATTATATAATTTCATTGTTGACGGCTAAATGCTTGTTCTCCCCTTCCATCTTGGCGAGAGCAAGCAATGCTTCGTCGGAAAATGGTCGATTGCGTGTGGGGCGTGAATTTCAGCAATAGTAAGAGTCACCCGTTGCGTGCTGATTTTCTGTTTGCCCCGTTTGAGAGAGGTGGGTTATGCCTCCCGATGATTCGCCAACGTCTTGTGGCGGCCAGAATGGCCACTCTGATTCGGGTGTTCCTAATTCCGCCTCCTATCTGGGCGAATTTTGTTTTTATTCACCTTCGGCTGTTTTTTAAAGCCAACGGTTTCCCAATTTCATCATCCTTGCCAACAGTTGTACTGGGTCAGGAATCAAAGTTTTATTGAAATATTCGAACGGAATTCGAGTCTTTATTTCTTTTCTCTGTGCTGTCAGTTTTGATTCTGTGGGACTCTTAAAAGAGTCCTGGTTTTTTGAAAATTCAGGTTTGAATTTGACTACGGATGTGGTCCGTTTATCTCATAATTATCCTTGGGCATCAATCTGCAAAGTGTTAAAACTGGTAACCTTTAGGAATGACATTTTCAATTTTCAATGGAGGTTGTTGTACCAAGGGTTCCGTTCTTTACAACGCCTTCGGGCGTGGAGGGTTGTTAATTCGGACGCATGTTCTGGTTGCGGTTTAGTTGAGACGTCCCGCATATATTTTTTGAGTGCCCACTTGCCCAAACCATCTGGGCGCGGCTCAGCAACACTACGGGCTGAAGATTCTTACTTATCAGTCAGTGCGGTGCTTGCTTGATGAGTCATCCGGCGAGGCTTTTAAAGCGGACCTAACTGTTCCAGTAATGTTTATAAACAAGCAGTTGTGGTCGGCAAGGGTTGCTATATCTTTTGGATCTGCATACCCGCTGTCTGTTGTTTGGGAAAGGGCGGCTTACCATCTGCGGTCCTTCCTCTTGATGGAGTGGAACAGGCTAGGTCGGCTAAGGTGCCGTTGAGTTTTTACATCTTCCAGGCGGCTTTGTACGGTCGATATAAACAATCAAGCCTTCTATTTTTTGCTTCCATTGTCCTTGTGATTGATTTGCCGGTTTAGAGTGGGTTACTTTTTGGGGCGTCTAAACAGCTTGCGCAGCCCTTAAAGACTGCCTGATCACTTTGCTGTCTCATGTGCGCCAAACACCTGTAACTGAGATCTTATGAGGTTTTCGCTGAGGCAAAACCATCTGTCTTAGCTTCAATACAAAGAGAGGATTTACTTTCTGGTGGATTTGTGCCTACTCGGATGGCCAAAGCGGATAGGTGTCAGGAGTTAGCTTCCGACCAGCGAAAGCTGTGGGCCAATTTCATGTTGCCTTGTTAGAGGTGTTTAAGTTTTTTACGTTGAGTGTAGCATAATGCCACCTGTACGATCTTTTTAAATCTTAACTCCGTGAAGGCATTACCATCTGCCTCTCCACTTCAAAAGTGGGAGAGAGAGGACTAGACTTTCTTTTGGATTTGTGCTTTTTTTATCTGAGGACGTTTACCTGGAGTGGACTTTTCACTGGATTGGACATTTATTGAGTGAGTGAAATTTTTGTGTTTTTTACTGATTTGACTTTTATCGGTGTGCGTGGCTCCAGGCGTGCCTCGGGTGATCACGCCCAGATTACCCACTACCATCGACTGGACCCAGTAGAAGAACGACGACCATGGAGCGGGTGGTTCTTCTGGAATTTGATGGCTGCTACGAAGTCTGTGAGGTCATGAAAGCGATCTACGCCAAGACTGGCATCGCTCCAAGGTTGGCTTCGGAGAATCCTTCGTTCATCTGCTTACAGAAGTAGTCATCGACGGATGCCAGGATGCTGTGCCATTCCAGGGGCATAGCAGAGCGCCTGATTGCTGCTGAGTATGTCAAAGTGGGTGATACCACAGCTAGATTTTTTGCTGCTGATCCGACCCATTTAGTAGTTACGGCTAGAGGGATATCCCCTCTGTTATCGGAAAGATATATTAGAAGCTTCTTCAGAGATTACAGGGAAATGTTAAAGTTTCCATTGTCCCGACCATTCAGATACGCCCATTTTGCAGAGTGGAGATGTGTTCCTCGACATGAAACTGGAAAGGGAGATTCCCGACTCCATGATTATGCAAGGGGAACGCATTTTTGTTGCATATAAAGGAATGAGAAGGGGCTGCTGGTATTGTCGCAGGAGCACTCATGTTAAGAGGGATTGCCCTCTGCTACAGAAATGTGACACTTGTAACTGTTTAGTGGGCAAAAATCACCAATGTCCTTTTAGTGCTCCTGCGGATATATCAGATTCTCCAGTTTTGTCATCGACATCAAAGAACAAAGAAACTCAAGGTGATTCCGAACAGCGTGCTTCTCCTTTTGCACATATTGATGATAATTGCCTCCTCCTTAATCTGCAAATGTACGGATATCACAGCTCAGTGGTTCTGATGAGGAAGCGGATTTATCCATCGGTCCTCAGTTGACTATTGAAGAGGAGTTTCCATCTCTACTTCCACCAAAACGCTCGACCCAACCTCCGAGTCCATCTTCTTTGCCATCAGCACCGTTGTTAAGAGCCTCTACAGCCCCGGCATCAACACTAACTAGATCTCCTAAAAGTGCTGAACAGAGGGACAGTCGTTCCAGGAAAAAACGTCATCTAAAGCTTACCGGAATGCCCATAAAAAGTCAAATTCTGAAGCTCTCAGGGATGAGAGTGCTGAATCCAGTAGCCCCGTGAGAAACCGATCGCCTAATGTTCGTTTGCCATCACCGAGTGGTCATCAGTCTTCAGCGGGACGGAGTCCTTCTATTTAACTGGACTTATGGCCATCTGTATCACAAAGGAGTCTCTTAGGACATTCATTTCATCAAGGCGTTACCACCTCGTCCCGTCTAGATTTGTTTATAGTCGACAGCACCTTTGCGAATTCGCTTGGATCTATGGACATCATTCCCTGCAGTTTCTCCGATCACAGTGCCATCATGGCAGCTTCCACCGCCACCAGGAACCTCTGCGTCCTCGTCTCGAGCTTGGTTTTTGAATGCTTTTCTTCTGGACAGTGAAGAGCACATGGGATCTTTTGTTCATTTAATGGAAAAGCAGCTTGTCAATCTGCCTCTGACCTTGAACTCGTGGCTTTCGTTGAAATCCAAAATTCGTTGTTTCTTCAGGAGAATTGGAATTAATGAAGCAAGAGCACGACGACATCAACTTCTTATGTTAGAAGAAATTCTGAGATTCCTCCGTAATTCCACGCCAAAGGAGGAATTCGCCACTGATATTCGTAGATTAAAAAGTGAGATCAATGCTCTGCTTCTGCGCAAAACTGCAGGTGCAGCTCTTCGGGCTAAAGTCGATTGGGTCTCCAGTGTGCGGCATATGTCTTCATCGGCTTTTGGAGATGAGCGTCGTCGTGCGTCAGCTACGTCTTGTCGTCGGTTAATTGTTTACAATCGAACTGTGGATACTGACCAAGGAATTGTGGCAGCCTTTCACGCCCATTTCTCAGCATTTTTCGATGGGCCAGTGCATCCCTCAGAGGCCACAAAGGTTTCGGTCGAGTCACAATCGCGTTTTTCTGAAGATGATGATGCCTTTATAGTGCGACCATTTACACCAGATGAAGTCAAAACATTCTTGTCTGCGGGAGGTCGTCTGAAGTCCTGTCCAGGTGTAGACGGACTCCCGTATGTTTTTTATATCAAAACCTGGCAAATTTTGGGTCCTTTCCTTCTAAAGGTTTTTGATTCTCTCCTTATCGACCCTTTCTCTATCACACCCGATTTTACTGTGGGTAAGATTATATTTATTTATTTATTTATTTATTTATTTATTGCAAGCAACAGGCTAGAAATGCCCAATGACAGCTTACAGAAAAACAAAAATAAGAACAAACAATTGAAGACATCAAAATTCAAAAATAAGAACAAAAATTGAAACATCAAGACAAAAAAAAAAAAAAATTTACAATAAGCATCAGTAATATTAAAAAGAGTTTACATGTTCATAAATTATAACTTTAAATTCATTATAATTTAAAAAGTTAATATCAATTAAATTTGAGAATATATTGCCTAATTTACATAATCGATTGAAAGGGAGATTGCTTGTAATACATTTCTTAGTCAGTGGTAAATAAAATATATCAGTGTTTCTTGAGTTTAGTTTGGGAATGCGTAGTTTTATGAACTCGAGAAATCTAACAGAATAGGTTATATGATTATATAATTTGAATAAGCAGCAGGCGTCGAGATAAATACGCCTGTTAAGTAGCGTTTCACAACGAAAGTGATCTCTGAGGTAAGAGTTTGTAGGTAAGAGTTTGATAAGTGAAGATGGGAGCGTAGAAAATCAGTTTGAACTTTCTCAAGCCGCCGCTGTAACGTAACATTATACGGAGACCAGATGGTCGAAGCATACTATAAGCCTGGTCTTACGAGGGAGTTGAATAAGAAATAGAAAATTCTGTGCTATTGAAACGTGTGGAGTTGCGAACAATGAAATAAGAGATTCTATAGGCTTTAGAGAAAATGTGGTTTATATGGTCGGTGAAACACAGGTTGTACTTAAAAAAGACCCCTAGATCATTTGTGGTAGTATGTTTCTCAAGAGAAGAACCATTAAGGGTGTACGAGAAGCTATGAAGAGAATGTTTCAGTGAGTAAGTGACCGAGTGACACTTTTCATTAGTGTACATTTTATTTTCGATACACCAAGAACTAATAGAGTATAGATCTAGTTGCAAATCAAAGCAGTCAAGAGGGGTACGAATAATTTTGCCCATTTTGATGTCATCTGCGAACAAAAACAAAGAGGATGATTTTACTGCATCTTGTAAGTCATTAATGAACAGGAGAAATAATAATGGTCCTAAGATTGAACCCTGGGGCACTCCTGAGGAGGATATGAAGCTTTTGGAGTTAGTGCCATTTATGACAACATAGTTTGTTCGATCAGTAAGGTATGAGCATAACCATTTGACAAGCGAGTGATGCAATCCAAATTGTAAAAGTTTTTTAATAAGGAGGAAATGGTCCACCTTGTCAAACGCCTTCTCAAAATCGATGTATATTAGGTCAACCTGACAGTTTTGGGCAATCCCATCACCAATGAGATGTATACAATCCATGAGGTTCGATTGAGTTGATCTACCATTCATGAAGCCATACTGGTAGGGAGAAATATGGGGCGAGACAGTGGGATAGATTCTTTGATAGACTGCATATTCGAAGATTTTTGTTGGAAAATAAAGTATAGAAATGGGGCGGTAATTTTTGATGTTGTTTGAATCACCTTTGTTTTTGTACAAAGGAACAACTTTGGTATTTTTCCATAACTGAGGAAAAGTGCCAGTTTTGATTGAAAAATTGAAGATGTGTTTTATGGGCAGATGAGAAAAGCACTGCATGCTTTATAGATGTAGGAGAGAATGCCATCTGAACCGATGGAGATTGTGTTTTTAACTTTGGTGATGGCTGTATGAATTTCAGACAATGAGAATTCGGTGAGAGGTCCTGGTGATTCCACCCTGTCATTAAGAATATAATTGCGTGGGAAGACTTCCTCAAAGCATTTTGAGGTATCAATGGTAGAGGGATTGAATAGCGAGTTAAAGTTGTTTGCAAAGCCATTTGCAATCTCTTCCGCGGAGTTCAAGCATTCACCATTTAAGAACATTTTGTTTTTAAAGCTTGCATTATTGGAGCCCTTAAGCTTTTTTATCACGTTCCAGAAAATTTTGGGAGTTGATTTAATTTTAGATTGGGCTGATGACATCGTTCCATAGCTCTTGAAATCTCGTTTTATGAGTGCTTTGGCTTTGGATCGCAATTGACTAAATTCTTCTTTATAAGAGGGTAGAGGGTTTCTTTTAAGTTTCATTCTAATTTTGTGCTTGAGCTTTAATAATTTTTTTGTTTCATTTGTGAACCAGATGGGATAACTGTTAATTTTTTATCTTTAACTAGAAGAGGTACCCGGCGTTGCCCGGGATAATTACACTTGCACAAACTTTTCCTTTCATTGTTAGTCATGAGATATTGATTGTTGGTCCATGCAGAGCGTTTGTGAATTGCGTGTTGATACCATTGTTGATGCCTATTGTTGTACAAACTTTGCCTTGCATTGTTCATCATGAGATATTTCTCATTAATATGCCTTGCCATAACCATGAATATTGATTTTTTATCGATATTTATTATTTTTCCGAAATCTGAGGTAGACAGTGACCTTCCTCATGCTTTGAAGGTCATGTATGCGAAATTTTATCAAAATGGGAATAAAACTGTAGATTTGTATAAAAAACAGACCCACAGACGCACAGACCCACAAACATCCTTCTTTATATATATAGATAGACTAGAAGAGGTACCCGGCGTTGCCCGGGATTATTACACTTAGGATGTAAACAGAACAATGTCAAAAATAAAAATAAATTTTGCAATATCTTAAAAATAAACACATGAAAATGCTTAGAATTAATACAGTAAAAATTCTTAATGAAAATTCGAAAAAATCTTTTTAAAGGCTGACAATGGATGGACTGCTCCAATAATTTCTTACTCAGATAATCTTACTTCAGATCTACACTTGATGTTGTTGCAATTTCCACTCTTCTCTCGCTGTGTTGAAGCAAAATTTGGCCTTTCATCACTTTGGGTAGTCTAGCGGTCGCCAATTCTTCTATTTACTTGCTTCCCATTTGCTCAATACAGCACGGAGCTAAAGGTTTGCTTTCTCTGTCGTCTTTCCACTCTTTCTCAATAGTCTGCTAACTCTTCATTATCTCCAGCTACTGATCATTTTTAAAGATTTTCAAGAAATTGTTAAGTACTAAGAACTCTCTTTTCTAAGAAAAACCTGAATAACAGGAATTCTATGCATTGTTACAAATTGAAACTTATCCATATTGCATCATCATTTTATGTTCATTGTTATAATTCTTGGAAAGGATTGCTTTATCATTGCATCATCATTTTGAGCTCATTGTTATTGGTGAATTGCGTGTTGAAACCATTGTTGATACCTATTGTTGCACAAACTTTTATTTGCATTGTTGGTCATGAGATATATATTGTTGGTCCGTGCAGAGTGTTTGTGAATTGCGTGTTGATACCATTGTTGCAAAAACTTTGTCTTGCATTGTTGGTCATGCGATATTTCTCATTAATATGCCCTGCCATAACCATGAATATCGATTTTTTATCAATAATTATTATTTTTTCGAAATCTGAAGTAGACAGTGACCTTCCTCATGCTTTGAAGTTCATGTATGCGAAATTTCATGAAGATAGGAATAAAACTGTAGATTTGTATAAAAAAACGTACACACAGACCCACCCACAGACAGACCCACAGACCCACAAACATCCTTCTTTATATATATAGATAGATTATAGGGACACAAAAAGAGAGAATGTGATGAAAAGTATCATAAAAGCTTTGAACCATATCATCGACTTTATTACATGTCTCTAAGAAGGACCAGTCAACAGATGATAAGAGTTTATATAACAATTTAAAATCCGCAGCTTTGTAATTGTAGCGATAAGAAATATGAGCATACTTTTCATGTTTACTGAAGACACTCCCCATTATATGCAGGGGTGGATGGAAAATGTCTTCAGGCACTAGTCCACTGTCTTTGAAACAGGAGAAACTTGCAAAATTGACAAAAACAAGGTCTAACAGTTTGCCTTGCGAATTCTGGATAGAGTTTAGTTGCTGACAATTTAGAGAATGCATGAAGTTGTGTAAGGACAGAGCCCTTGACGGAGATAAATTTGAAAAAGTTGAACAAGGGTTAAAGGGGATATAATCAGGCACATTGAAATCTCCAACAATAAGAAAGTTGTCACAGGTTGAGAGAGCGACTGAAGATAACTTGTCTAAGAACAGCTGATATTGAGCCGGATTTATGTATGGTGGAATATAGATTATTCCAATAAGAACTTTCAATGGCTTAAGATCAACCAGAATAAGAATATAATCTATCGGAGAAATGTCGCATTGAAAATCAATTCTTGAGTAAGTGATCTTGGAATTTAAAGCAATCAAGACACCTCCCCCATCTGCTTTTTGACACTCGAGAGACCTGTCTTTTCTCTCAACCACATATCTTTCGTCGAATAGTTCGCCATTATGGATCTTCTTGTTCAACCATGTTTCACTAAGTAGAATGATGTCATATGAGCTGGAGTGAACACTTAAGGAGAAGTCGAACAATTTGGTTTTTAAACCTCTAACGTTTTGATAAAAAAGAGAAATATCTCTTAAGCGAGCCATTAAAACTAAGGTAAGTAAAAGAAGAAAAAACTTATAGAGATGTGCAATGGTCACATATGAGTACCATAGATTGTGGACGGATACTAGTTATTGATCTGAGTGTGCAAGGTTAGCAAGCTCTATGGATGAATGAGTATTTAGTTCAGATGAAGAATCGACAATTTGAGCCGGGTAGAGTCTGCCAAAAAAGTTACTAACAAGTACTTTAGTGGGCCAAAATTCTGAGTTAAAAATATCACTATGGAAGTTACTTTCAGTTTCCAAATAGAAAGAGCTGTAGTGGGGAAATTTAGTCTTTAACTTATGGCAGATGGGTATGCAGCCAGAACAGTTTGTAGAAATGAAGTCTTTAACCGTTGTTTCCGGGTCTAGACGCGACACAAAAAATCTTGCACGAGGATAGATATTGTTACCCAAATGTCTATCCCATAAACAGATTACCCAGTGGACACCTAATACCGACCAGATTACCCAGTAGAGACCAGATTACTCTGCCTAATACCGACTATAAGATCTTAACTGGCGTTTTGCAGAATAGGTTGTGGCTTTATGCCTCTGATTTCTTTGGTCCTGGACAGTCGTTTTCCATCCCCATTCGCAGGATGTCTGATAACATCAAGACCATACGTTGCGTTATGGAGGAGGCTCGTCTGCGTCGCCAAACGTTAGCAGTCCTTAGCCTAGATCAGGAAAAGGCCTTTGATAAAGTCAATCATGCCTTTTTCTACGAAATCTTCCATTACTTGCGCCTTTTAAAATTTATTTTGGTTATAGCTTCGTCATATGCCAGTGCGATGTCATTTGTTTACATTAATGAAGGGAGTTGTGAAACATACGTCGCAGATTAATTGATCTGATTTGGGGCCCGCAAGTAAAGACCTGTCCGCTGCGGGCTGACTTTTTGTTTATCCCATTCGAAAGGGGAGGGTTATGTTTCTGTGAGGTCCATCAGCGTTTGGTTGCTGCGCGTATGGCGGCCTTGGTCCGAGTTTTCCTGATTCCTCCTTCCGATTTGAGCAAATTTTCTTTTTATGTATCTGCGTTTGTTTCTCAAAGCTTCCAGCTTGCCAGTGCCTTCTCATCTTCTCATTTTCATTTCTACCTCTTTACCAAAGTTTTATAGGGAATATGAAGTGGATATACAGGCGTTGCGCAATACAGATATTGGCAATGTTTGCTCTTTGAAGGAGTCATGGTTTATGGAGAAAATGGATTTGGGTATGACCTCCGAGGTAGTCCAGCTTCACCCTGATTACCCCTGGTCAGCAATATTTAAGGCTTTGAAAAATTTAGCTTTTGAGGGGACAACTTTCAATTACCAGTGCAGACTGTTACACCAGGGGTTTATTTCGCTTAAAAAGCTACATATGTGGGGAGTAATTGCTTCAGATAGTTATAAAGTTTGCGGTTTGGTAGAAACAGTACCGCATTTATTTTTTGAGTGCACGCTCGCACAGTCTATTTGGGATCGGATTAGCCAGCATTTTGGCTTGAGGCGTCTCACATATCAATCTGTGCACTGTCTGTTCGAAGAGACTTCCGGTAAGCCATATAAATTGGGCCTACTTGTATTAATTGCTTTCACCATCAGGCAGTTATGGGTATCGCGCGTGGCCAGGTCCATGAAGAACGACGTTCCGGTATCAGTTGTTTGGGAGAGTATTGCCCATCGTTTAAATTCATTTCTTTTGCTGGAATGGAATAGACTAGGTCCGCGCGCATTTTGATGCCAATATGCATCTTCAGGGTGTCTTTCTGTGGTCGATAAGAATGATAGAAATTTCGTATTTAATTTTTCAATGTTGATGTGATGGTCTTGCCAGAGAGCGAGCAAGCACTACTGGGTGTTTAAACAGCTTGAGTAGCCCGTGAGGGCTACCTGATCACTTTGCTGTAGGATGTGCGCTGAGCGCTGGTAATTAAGACCTTTTAGGGCGTTCGCTGAGGCCGTGCCATCTGCCTCAGCTACAACAGCGTGGGAGAGAGAGGAGGAACTTTCAATTAAAGAATGCTTAAATGACAGTTCTCCATCCAGTGCCAGGAGTGATGCTAAGCCTACCAGGACAGAAGTAGTCAGCCAGCCCAGCCAAGCAGCGAATTTGTCAGAAATCAAATCTTTGCTCTCGTGGGACAGAGAGGAGCAAAGCGCAGTATAAGCGTGCCTTTAGCATTAGATAGTGTCGACAGGGCCTTAGTCGGCCTGCCACGCTTGGTGGGCAGCGTTGTGTGCTTTGGTAGTAACTCTTATATAGCTCTTTCTGTGTTGTGCCGTAATCTTTACTATACACTTAATGCCTGGGCTTATAATAATGTGTTTCCTTTACTTTATTGATAGCTCTCACCTACGATAAGGTTTACCTTTGCAGGTTGCCGTGTTCGAGTACAACGGCCGCCAATAACAATAATTCCATATACGCACTTTTCTGTCGGAGTTGGATGGTGCCGCAGCCAGATGACGTCGATCCAATAGTAGACGACAGCTTACTTATCTTCCTGGTTCTGCATTTAGCAGCAAGGCAGAATCGTAACCGTATATGTGAAGTTATTGATGCCTAATTTAATATTTATTGTAAATGAAAAGTAATTTGCTTCTACTTATTCAGCTAATGTATAATTGAGTTTTCATTTAAGAAACGCACTTAAAAGAAAAAAATTGGTTGAATGTGTATTCCGTACGGAGGTCGAATACAATCCAAGAATTCTAAAATTAAAATAGATTCTTTGAAAATTTCATGGTCTACCACCCTATTCCTCTTCTGCACAACAAACATTATTCTGCTCATAGGTTTAGTTGTGACATCGTGATTGTAGACCTTTTACGTTTTGGTCATTCCCCAAAATAGCTGGTAGCTTTTTTAATGCAGAGCAATGGACGTTCATATTACGGAGGATATCGACTCCAAGGATCCCCTCATATGGCCGGTCTGCAAGGCTACATAAAAGAAATGCCCGATCTTTCAAGTATATACCTTGTATACAAACCCGAAGATTAACATCCTTATCTGCTTTCATAATATTACCATTTACAGTTTTTACTTGAATTTCCATGGGATATATGTTCGCACACAGTAGTTCTTGGCAAGCCTCCTCATCGATGAATGACACCTGCGATCCCGTGTCAATAAGCATATGCAGGGATCTTCCCTGGATCTGCACTGTAGACGGTATAAATTGTCTTCATTGCATCCCACCTCCATTATATTCGAGGACCTGGTTGATGCTGTAACCGGGGCATTCACAGATTGTATTCTCCTGGGACACCCTCTGGCCATGTGTCTCTCTTCATTTTAGAGGAGACACCTGAATTTTCTGACTTGTTGCATCTCTTGTGGTTTTGTCATACAAAATGTTGTCATCATATCTGCCAGCTCTTTCATTGGTTTACGAACCTCATCTATTTCGGTCTGAAGTCTTCCTTGACTATCCACGCCCATCTTCTCGTTTGTACTCGTACGGTTATTTGTTTTAACCGTATTCTCAGTTTTTGGTGCTGCCTTTTTTCCTAATTCCTTTAAGCTGTTGTACCGAAGAGGACTCAGGAGAAGGCTTCTTTTCCATTTCTTCTGAATGTATTGCAAATTTAAGGGCATCCTTATAAATCTTCGGGTCAGCCACTATCAACACCTTTTTATGTGTCTTTAGCAAACTATCACGAAAATGTTTCAGAAGGAGAGCTCGTTTTTCTTCAAATATGGCTCTGATTTGACGAATCTATCAATGGCCAACTCTAGGCGATTTGCAAAATCGTTTAGTTTTCTTGCACTGTTGCTCAACATCATATAATTCTTTGAGAAAATCAGGATCTGGTTTAGTCTTTTAAGAGTGCCTCAGGTAAATAAAAGATACACGAATCTGAAGACAGTGATTCATTGGCTGGAATTAAAAAAATTCTACGGAACTAAATTCGTATATTAATTTTGAAACAAAAGGTAAAAATTGTCTATTTGTTATTGTTTCTGAAATTATCTTCAAATTAATTTACGAACTTGAAAAATGAATAAGAGTGCATGAAGATATCTGGTCAAAGAAGTATACAGGACACCGCAAACAATATTTCTTAATCATCTCATTGCTCCGTTTACCCGAATTGTCACAACGTTTACGAGAAAATTATAAATGTTTATTTTTTAAGAGATTTTTCTTCTTAATCCGGAAAAAAAATTCAAAAATATACTGGCATGAGAAGGGCTGTCCATAAATTATAATTTTTAATAAAAATTTTAAGCAAATAAGTTATTATTCCATTTAATTTGTACTATCACTTTATCCTTCTTTATATCTGTGAAAATAAAATCTACAAACGAGATTTAATTATTATATAATTCAGTATTAATCGAATTAATTCATATTTTAAAAAAAGGATAATTGAATACTTACTTACTTACTTACTTACTTTTCAAACCCGCTTATCCGTTAGGGTCGCGGGGGCAGCAGCCCTATGGAGGATCTCCAGCGATCGCGATCTTCCGCCATCAGGCGCATGTCCTCCCTGGTAATATCCAAGCGACTCGAACCCAGATTCTCCATGTAGTCTAGCCACCTGGTTCTAGGCCGACCCCTTGGTCTCTTACCCACTGGCTTGGAAAATAACAACTGCCTAGGAAGACTAGTTTGCGGCATCCGTATCACGTGGCCATACCAGCGCAACTGAGATCTCTCAATGCGGAGACTTAGCGGCTCAACACCTAAAGATTCCCTTATTGTGCTGCTGCACACTCTATGTAGTAGGGTAACAGCTGCCACACTTCTCAGAAATCACATTTCGGCCGCTTGCACCCGCGCTCGCACTCTTACGGTCATTACCCAAGCCTCATGACCATACGTGAGAATGGGGACAAAGATAGATTTGAAGACGGAGAGCTTGGCTTTTGATAACTGAATTAATTTAATAATTGTGATATTTTAATTATTTCCATAAGGGAAAAATTAGCAACTAAATAGATGGAATGTATTTTTTTTAGATTGATATGTCTAGCATTAATAGCGATAATATCTAACTTTTTTCTATTATAACTCTAGGCATATCAGTCTACAAAACAATACATTCCATCTCCTTATTTTTACTTATTAGTTGCTAATTTTTCCCTTATGGAAATCGTTAAAATATCACAATTAGACATAACTCTATTTTCAATTCTATAACTTATATATTATAAAGTTAATAAAATTATCTTACATTGATATGCTTTTTGTATTTATTTCTGTCCTATACAAACTATAATTCAGGTCGGTATATCATGGATTTCCTATAGCGCAGCATTAGGAAGATTGCTTTTTGCCACAACAATAGCGCCGAGGCAGGAGTTGTTGCTACTCTCTACATCTAGTGCTCTACTCTTCAGTAAATACAGCAATTCAATTGTTGGACTAAAATAATGGGATTCAATGCCTGTGCACAGACCACGGGCTTAAAAGGCTATGTCATCGTTGAAGTCGCCTTTATTTGTTGGCACTCTTCATTGTTGAGTCGTCTTTCTCATTAAATTTTTTGATTCTGATGACTCCAGCTTGAAAGCAGGAGTTAAGGGAGTTAACCCGAGTCGCACTCCAAGCGAATAAAGAAACATACTCCCAAAGACTCCAAGCGTACCCTGATGTTGGAGGTCAAGGGAGTTAACTCCAAGCGAATAAAGAAACAGAGACCAAATGAGTCGGAGCAAATAAAGAAATCGAATCCGAATGACTCAGAGTTGAATACGTGAACGCACCCTAGGAGGTGTTGACTTCTGATTATGACGTTTCAGTGCCGAGGCTTTCTTTTTCGACAGGTACGATGTTTGCCTTAATAATTCACATTTTAAGAGGGATAGTTCTAAAAAGTAATAAATAAATAAATACAGAGTTTTAAAAAGTAATAAATAAAATTAAAAAATCATTATTGTTTCTTTTTTTATTAAAATCTTTGGAGAGATGTAAGAAATTAGTCTAAAACAAATAAGAGAATACAAATTCTAGGTGTGCAGCTGCTCAAGCTTTCTCTGAAAAGATGTAGGTACTTTTCCTCATGAGCTAATAACTGGAGAAATTTATTTTTCATATGGTTCTTGCAATTTAGTAAATTCCTTTAGAGAAGTTATAGATGTAGTAACTCTCCTTAAATAGTCATAGATAATGTTTATCTAAACATATTAGAAAATTCTAAAGATCTCAACTGATTGTTGGAGACGCCAAACCTTGCTGCTAAAACTGATACTATCAACATAAACAACCACATTCAGGACATGATTCCACGCTTTATGACTGAATACTACTCTATTGAAACGGTTAAATGTTGAGAGATGCTAATGAGGTTGTAAACAGAGCTCCTTAACACTCTCAACCCATCTATGAAGTATCTTTATACATGCATAGACAGAAATAAATCAATACTCAAAGCCTGAGGGGTGTGGAAGTACCTCGTACCCCAAAGCCCGTAGTGCCTGTACGGTCTTTCATGCAACGTGCGGACGCGTTTTCATGCAACCGAAGGACGCCTTTGCGATACACAAGTGCAGGTTGTTGCTGACACAGTTTTGTGTGCATACGATACAGTTCACGACGGTTGGTCGCAGCGGTGATCGTCTCTCCCTGCTGCAGAAAGCTGTAATGCAATATACCAGGGATGTTCTCCAAAACTGCAACCATGAGCTTCCTGGGCTGCAATGGGGATTTAGGGAACTGTCGCGGGGGTTCATCAACATCTCGCCACTGTGCTGACCGATTCCTCTTGACGTATAGAAGCCATTTCTCGTCGCAGGTGACAATGCGATCAAGAATCCCCGCTTCTTTATAGCGCTAAAGCAATTCCGTACACACTTCCAACCAACGCTATTTCTGTTTTTCCGTAAGATTATATGGGACCCACTTGTCCTGCTGATGGTCCTAAGGTGCCTACTGATAGTCGACGCTGACACAGCATGATCCATTGCAGAATCCAGAATATTTTTTGATGGGTCTTCTTCCAGAGATCGGTTCAGATCAGCGTCATTCAACACGTTGGGCGTTCTGCCGCGTGGCTTATATGCCAGGTTCGTCACTACCGCCCGGAATTTTTGGAACCAACGTTGGACAGTACGTTCGTTTATGGTGTCTATACCTTATTGATGTTTCGAGAGGCGTTGGATGCGGTGATTGGTAATGCATTATCACACGTAATTCGTATGAAGTCATGAGTATCTTCGCTTGGATTCAAACGCTATTAAATATCATCGCAGACATGCAAATTTCAGGCAGTTGGTCGATGATAAATTTATATCTCTGGGGATATACCACTTTGTTATGGGTACTTATTACTAAACGTGGAAGCCGTGCTGAAGCGCGGAACCATCCTCGAAATCCGACATTTGACATGCAACCACCTGATAATTTCCGAGTTAAGCATTGAAATTCGTAACAGTATTCACACGCGAGTACTAACCAGCACGTGTTACGATGTTGAGTGTGTAACACGGAATCTACTTGTTGGAATTCGACTGAATTTTAACAGGTATGCACGATACCCTATTATTCCCCCAGATTTCATCATCCTAGATCTTAAAAAACCTGAGTTATTAACTTGTTGATCTTCGTGGGGGCATTTTTATTTCTTTTCGTATCTCACAAAGAAAGGCCCCCAATGAACAATCGAGTTTTCTGATGCCCTTTGGTAGGATGGTATTCTGATATGCCCTTTTCGTGAAACTAAATTCGCAGCCTCCAACTTGGCCCTAGTTTCGAGAAAATCCCTTTTAAAGTCCGTCTTATATTACTAGGGTAAAGTACATCTCAACAACTGTAGATGTTTTATCACAATGGCGAGCAGCCAAGTAGTTAATGTTCCAGCGTAAGAATCACGAGATCATGGGTTTGAGTCCACGTGTTGACTTTTTTTTGTTTTAATTTGTATAACGCTGCTTTTAAGACCTGAACATAAGAAGAAATGAAAAGTTAGACATGAAAAAAATTTGTTATTACTTTAAAATCGACATATGTCTATGAATTATTTACGCTTTCATAACAGTTGAAAATGTGTTCTTTATTGCTCTTACTTGTTAAAAATATTTTTTCATTATAATAGCATATTATAACAAAAATTATATTAAAAAGTTTACGATAGCACAGTTATAAAAAATTAAAAGAATAAAAAACCTAACACAGTAGATTCGAACTCGAGATCTTACAGTTATGATGATTGCCAAGGTAGAGTTAACACTAGTTCTATAACACAGACTTAAAAAGGAATTTTCTCGAAAATGAGGCCAAGGTTGGAGGCAGCTGACATGGTTTTACGAAAAGGATATATCAGACTACCATCCTACCAAAGGGCATCAAAAAATCGATTGTTGGTTGGAGCCCTCTCCTTGCCAGTTTAGCGTTCAAATTCAAATTCATATGAACTTTTTTGCTGAGAATCACCCATACTACCTCCCATAAAAGTTTTATACATTTAATTTGAATCACCTTGGTTGTCCGGGTTTCTGTGATGACCCAATTGTTAAAGGCATAGGGCATCGGATATCTGAGGTTTCTGGTTGGAATCCAGGTCGCAGAATGTTTCCTTTTATTTTTCATTGAAAAATCATTAAATAAATAATGACTAGAAATAAATTCCAAGGTCGATGGAAAGGACCGTACAACACTATCGATGTGATTAATCCTGTGAAAATCTGATAACAATGACAAACGTAAAGTTCATGTATCTCAAATAAACCCTTACTATACAGGACAAACACAAGAAGATATTGTGGAAACTCGAGATGAATAAAACACAGATATCAAAGAATGACAGTAGATGTTGAATTAGTGTCATATCGCCATGATGAGAAAAGCAAAGAGAGTGATATGACAAGAGCGGAGAAGTTGGAGCGAAGCCAAGATCCGCGAGCAAAAAATATCGGCGGAGGCCTCAAACCTGCAATGGCAACTAGATTCACCCGGTATCCATAGAAATCGCATAATCGTCGTCGATTGGTGTTGTGCGGTTGCTTAAACAATCGCCTCATTAAAAATAGAAATAAAAAGCCAGGAATGAGGATGAGATTCAGAGAGGATTACGAATCAGTCCAAGGAGATGACCACGATCGGGAATGATTGTTTATGCAGCTAGATGGGAATCGAAGAAGGACTTCGACTATAGTAAGAAACTTTGATACTATTATTTCCTATGATAAAAAGAAGCTGAAAAATACCCGGGCTTCTCCTACTGATCCTCTCTCATGTAATTGTTTTTTTTCCGATAATGCATGTCGGCGTTACAAGAGTTACGCTCCTTAGCCAGGAAGATGCAAATTGCATCATGGGACTCGAGAAGAAGATTCTTTAAGGAAAGAAATCGAGAGCAATAGAGCCGGCGACAGCCTATATTTGAAACCAGCTTGGAAATAGTATAAAATGGGAAACACAGACCAGTGAATACAAATTGTTTGTTAAAAAATTTTCTTCATTTTCTAACAAGGACCGTGAGCAGTACGGGAAACGAAATCATTTGGTGCGAACTGTTTCTGGGCCAATCTTTAGTAAAGCAGTAGGAAGCAGAAGTACGTGATCGTATCGGGACTCTCCTGGACCTCCAGGTGAAAGGAGCTCGAATGATCAATATCTTAGCAAATTGCCCATTACATTGCTTCGCAGCTGAAATCCCATCAGGCCTACGGTCTCTCGAACGTTTTATCGAAAGCATCCCAGGACTTTGATAATCCCAATTAAGGCCCCCTCAGCCGTGGGGGAATTGGACATGTTAGGGGAACCAACGAGCCTATCAGTAGCCAGTCCTGCGCCTTCACGTACCAGTACGGATGACAGCGTAAAGCCAACCAAATTCACTTTCTGCAGGAGTGTGTCGACACCACGTCTGGATTTGTCTTCTTTAGCAAAAGCACGCCTTGCAAGAGAGATCTCGTGCCCCGGGCCGCGTTCGGCTTTAGACTCTTCAGCGTGGTATACAGTGCCTACTTAGTTAATTTATGAATTCATCTTGTTCGCTAGCATAGTTTTTCAAGGTGATTTTCTGGCATTTTGCTAATATTACTGTTTCTTATATTTTCAGGCCAGTTGCACTCCATCCGTCGACTTACCTATCCAGTTTGCCGCTTTCAGTTACAGCGGTAAATTGCCCGGACGATAAACACTATTGACGGTGCGTCAACTCAGGCGTTAAATATAAAAAGAATTGAAACAGACCATTTCCTTAAAGGAAAAAGAAAAAGAAATTTCAAATTCCTATTTTATATCTAAAGAAAGACTGCAAAATCATAATTATTAATGGGAAAAGAATTGAAATGTGCAGCATGGCGTCCCTTATGCGCGTTATTGTTGAAATAGCATTAAAAAAAGTTTTCATTATTACCTTGTGGGTAAACACGCAAAAACAATGCTGCTCGGTAAAGAATCCTGAGTATCCTTTACTCTGTGGGGTGACACACCAGCTAGCGTCAGCGAATGTGCACAAACGACCCATAGATGGGGTAAAAACGAGTGATGTGTCGCAGGTGTGTTTAAGATAAGAAGAGCAGCCATATGCAAATGTGTAGGCGATTTAGCATATGTCGACAGGCTAGTAATTGCAAAAGCTATATCCGGCCGCGTGCAAGTCATTACATACATTAAGGAACCGAGAAGAGATTGGTAATTGGTGGAATCGACCGGTTGTGAATTTGCAGTATCATCAAGGTTCACATGAGGGCTTAGTGGCATGGTCTTTGGTTTGATGTCTTGAAGGCCATAATCATGCAGGATTTGCTTGATATAATGTGCCTGTGACAGATGAATTGAACCGTTCACTTATAACACATTCATACCTAGCAGACGCTTTACCACTCCTAACTCCTCGAGGTGGATTTCTTGTTTCACTTTGTCCATGATGGAGGTTAGGATGGAGACATTTGTGGTTGCTGCCACGATGTCATCCACGTAGACTGCTAAGAAAATGGTGCACCCAGCATTGGTGTAGTAGAAAAAACAATCGTCTGCTCTGGATGGAGTGAATTTTAATCGGGTAAGAAGCTGGCACAATTTTACGTACCAGCATCGTCCACTTTGTTTACGGCCGTAAAGTGATTTACGCAATTTGTAGACGTGATTAACTGGCATTGGTAATCCCTTGGGTGGCGATAGATATATGGTGTGGTCTATCGGTGTGTGAAGATATGCACATTTGACGTCATACTGGCGCAGTGACATTCCTGTATTTGCAGCTATGGCAAACAGTAAACGGCAGGATTCCATTCTGATGACAGGTGAGAAAGTTAACTTATAGGGGCTCCCGTAGACTTGGGACGAGCCAATGGCCACCAACCTTGCCTTAAATCTGGACACTGAACCATCAGGATTTTATTTGATGCGGTAGATCCATATGCTCTTTAAAATTTTGACATTTGGTGGTGGAACCTGTTAATCCCAGACATGATGAAGCATGAGTGAATTCAATTCATCTTGCATGGCCTCATCCCATTGATGATGTTGGGGAGAAGCGAGTGCTTGTTCATAAGACTGGGGTGTGATTGGCGGAGTGATTAGCAAGTCACAGGCAGTAAAGTCTGATGACATAAGGCAGCACGCTGTTTTTCTGCCTTCTCTTTTAATCTTTGTGAACGTCGTAATACTAGTTGTGGGACTTCAACAGGTGGTTGGTTCACTGGTGATTTAGACGAACAAACTGGAGCATCTTCCATCGATGTGGTTTCTGATGGAAGTGTGACCACTAGCGTGTCCTCAGTATCATTCTTGTTTCGTCTAATGTTAAAGTGGGTGAAATTGGCGGTATGCTCTGAAAGTTATGTGGTTCATCAGGCTGTGGTGCTTCAAAGACTGGGGGTTCCATGTGAATTGGAAATACCAGAGGAACAGATGATGGATCTGATTTTCTTGTGAACTCTGGAAATACCTTAGGAAAGAAACGAACGGTACGTGCTCGTAAAAACTTGCTCTCATTGAGCGCATAAATAACTTACCTAGGAGATGAAGCGGAGTATCCCATAAAAACACCACTTTTGGCGCGAGTGTCAAATTTTATCGGTGCGACTTGGGTATATAATAGTATACCAGGCAACCGAAAGGAGCTCGATATTTTATGGTCCGTTTCTGTTTGGACCATATCTCTTCAGGGGACTTAGTTTGACCTCGTCTAGGCAAAGAATTCAGATTAAATGCTGTTGCAGCATGGTCCCAGAATCGGTGCGGAACATTTGACGATGCAAGAAGAACTCGAATTTCATCGCAAACGGTGTACAGTTCTCTCATTTGACTGAGGGTTCTCAGGAACGGTGAATTGTTGAGATTTGACTTGCTTCGTACAGAACTCACCTAGCTCTGCATTGGTGAATTCTGTTCCATTATCGGAACGCCAGATTTTGTCCTGTAGAGTGTTGTAGCTTTAATATTAAGTCTATTAACGCTTTTGGCACTTCACTTTTTGTCGGAGTAGCACAAACGAAAGTTTTTCGTGAGAAATCATCGACGGCTACTAATAGGAATTTGTTTCCATGGATAGAAGTGGTAGGCATTGGTCCCACTGTATCCACGTGAAGTAGCTGTAAAGGAGTGTTGACCATTGATCTTGTACAATGTTGTGAGTGCGTTACATAATCGTGCCTGAACTCATGCATTACATGGTTGGTCATCAAATAATGGCGGCAAAACTTCAAGACTGCGCATGCTATGGTGTTTCACGACTGCGTCGAGTTTTTTTGATGACGGATGGCTCAATGCATTGTGAATGTCACTATAAGTGACAGCCATTTAAAGTAATGGGGGGTCCGTTCGGGAAACTGAATGGATATTTGAGACCACGGGAAGGAACGGGAGGTCCTCCACGTGCTCCTGCGCAGCGATGGTCGTGCCCATGGGTGAAGTAATGGAATAACCAGTTAAGACGAAATGAAGACTGTAACCCTGCTTTGATAATTGACTCATGGAGACAAGATTAAGGCGCGCGTTTGGGACATAAAGCACGTCATGGAGTTTTAAAACTGCTCCTGAATCTAATAACATGCTTGCCGCACCAGTACCGATGGCAGCAATCGTTTTCTTAGGGTTTGCAATATGTATCCGCTTATGACAGCTTTGAAACAAATCAAAGAACTGTTTTTCTTTAATTAAGTGAAATAAGCTGCCCGTGTCAACTATCCAATCCTTGTTGGGAACACCAACACAGTTGGCTGCAGGTTTTTTGCTTTGTCATTTTGTACCCGATTTGCGAGGCATACGCTTAGGACGTGAAGCTAATGCATGAGGCATGCGTTTTATTGATACAGGATCATGCGAACGAGAGGGCATCGCGGTGTGTGAAGTAGCTGGACCTGCAGTAGTGGGTTAAATTTTAAACAGATAAACCGTTTTTACGTGTTCTTGGCCTCCACTATTATGGCATGTTACGTCATTTGTTCGACAGGCATTTGGACGTGGATGCAAGGAAGAAACAGAGGTGGCACACGAGGCTACACCTATTGAGGAATTTAGTGTGGTGTGGTCCTTAAAAACCCATTTAGTTGACTCAGGAAGGCGTCAATTGACATTGATGGGTTTGATTGGACCGCGAGTCTCAATGGAGTATAAGTTGAGGGTAGACCTGCGACCATATGGTCAATCAAAATTTTATCATCCAGAACCAGAGACACGGCTCCAGCCTAGGCACGGATTTGTAGTGCTCTTGGATCATCAGCGTCTAAGAAACGCAAGGCTGAGAGACGCCACAGTATTTCAGCCTGTGTCACTGAATCCAGCCTTCTATATTGATGTGTGACGTTCAGGTTAAGAAGAAGTCACGTTTGTTCGTTTAAGTG
>JAHWFO010081600.1:270144-304282 GCA_023313115.1 Rhysida immarginata | reverse complement strand
ACCCACTTCGAACGTAGGACAATAAGTCTGACGACTATATGATATACATAGTGGGGGTGGGGACGCTACAGATGCTTAATTCCTTCCCACAATGTATAGGGATTGTCATCTTGAAGCATGATGACAATATCATCACTCACCATACTCAGGAGGTAATGCCGTACTCTTGCCCAATCAAGGCGCATGGATGAGCTGGCTGATGCTTCTGTAGGGAGAGAGATCTTTTCTTGGACTTATTTGACTAGCCCATTGGTTTTTGATAAAGGTTAAAACTTGATACTTTCATTGAATATAATTGGCACTTGTTGGCCTAGGGAGGGAACGACCCTCTTCAAAATATGATTCCTCCATATTGTATTAAAATAAAAGAAAGAAACCACGCTCTGCTACCATATGTTCAGAGGGGGAAGCAAAAATAAATAGAATTTGAGGGGTGGTATACTTTAAAAGAAAGAACCCCAAAACTTAAGAGTAAACGTGGCTCGTTAAAAGACTTTTATTTTGTTTTAAAAAATTGCGATGTTTATTTATAAAATACAAAAATTCTGTACAAAAGAATATTCTATACAATATGATTTAATTGAGGAATAGGCATTGCGATCTCAATTACAAAAGAAAATATTTCTCGGAATAAAATAAAGAAATACTTAAATGTACGTTAAATACAACATAACACTGTGACGAGAAATATTAATTGCTACATTGAACGAATTGAGATTAAATATAAAAAGAATTGAGACAGACCAATTCCTTAAAAAAATAAGGAAAAAGAAATTTCAAATTCCCATTTAATATCTAAAGAAAGACTGCGAAATCATAATTATTAATAGGAAATAAGAATTGAAATGTGAAGCATGACTCCCTTATGCGCGTTATTGTTAAAATAGCATTAAAAGAAATTTCATTTCTACCTTATGGGTAAACCCGCAAAACCAATGCTGCTCGGTAAAGAATCATAGCTGCCGCGAGAAAGTGAGAAATTCAATAAGAAACTAAACATCGAACGGCAGGGTAAAAATAATTTGCAGAGCATGGATAAATTGAAAAAAAAATGATAAAAGGAAGTTGAATGCCATGCTGCAGGCTAAGAACGACGTGGAGGACCAGAAGCTGGGAGTGGTTTGTCTGAAATAAAAAACAGTAACAACGGAAAGTACATCAACAATAGTGGGACACACATCCTCGTGATCACAAAAATTATTCGCGAGGGACAACTAGCTGCAGATTGTGATAATCACGTGGAGATTTTTTAATTTACATTTAGTAAAACAATATATACTCAACAATGACTGTCTGCAAAACAGTAAAAAAAAACTTAAAAAATAGAAAACTAGAATAATTAAATACAAATAAAATTATATCTATTTTTACATAAAAATCCAGAATTTTTCCGAACAAGATCCATTGTTAAGAAAATGCCTGGATACTATGCAAAAAGACAAGAAAATAGTTATTTTGCATTTCAAGTACCAAGGGAATTCTATTTTCAAAGAGAAAGCATAATAGAAGACACAGTATTAGAAAAGACGTTAAGGATTGAGGTCCAAGGGCAATACGTGACAAACTCATTCCCGTCTTATGAAATATTTTCGAAATGATTGGACATCATTAATGGATCCTGTAGAAAATATTGGCGTTTCCAGGACAACCCAGAAGGAAAAGCAGAGCAAGAATATCAAAAATGTTGGGTGATTAATTCAGAAAGGTTGAGCAACGGAATAAGCAGTCGCATACTTCTGATGCCCTTTGGTAGGATGGTAGTCTGATATTCCCTTTTCGTCAAACCAAATTTGCAGCGTCCAACTTAGCCCTATTTTCGAGAAAATCCCTTTTAAAGTCTGTCTTATATTACGACGGTAAACTGCATTAACGTTCCAGCATACGAATCACGAGATCATGGTTTCGAGTCCACGCGTTGACTTTTTTTGTTTTAATTTTTATAACGCTGCTTTTAAAGTCCTGAACTTACGAAGAAATGAAAAGTTAGAAATTAAAGAAGTTATTTTCTCGTTAAAATCGATATATGTTTATGAATTCTTTACACTTTTATAACATATTATGATCATAATTAGTTGAAAATGTGTTCTTTATTGCTCTTGTTAAAAATATTTTTTTATTATAATAGCGTATTATAACAGAAAAATATATTAAAAAGTGGACGATAGCACAGTTACAAAACATTAAAAGAAAAAAAAACTACCATAGTGGATTCGAACTCGAGATCTTACGGTTCGTACGTCACGACAATACCTGTTCAGCTGCTGCTTTTGTGATGATTGCCAAGGTACAATTTACACTAGTTGTATAACTCAGACTTTAAAATGGATTTCCTCGAAAATAAGGCCAAGTTGGAGGCTACGGACTTGTTTTTATGAAAAGGACATATCAGACTACCATCCTACCAAAGGGCATCAAAAAACTGGATTGTTCGTTGGGGCCCTTACCTTGTCACTTTAGCGTTCAAATTCAAATTCATATGAACTTTTTGCTTAGAATCACCCATACAACCTCCCCTAAAAGTTTTTTACATTGAATTTGAATCACCATCTGTACGGGAGATGAACATCCAAATATCAAGTAATGATTTTACAATGAAAGATGAAAGGAAAAATTTTGTGACCTGGTAGAAATCTCGAGCATATGATACCCGAGGTTCCTTGTTTAAATCCAGGTCGCAGAATTTTTTCTTACATTTTTCACTGAAAAATTGTTAGCCTGATGTTTGGAGCCTCATCTCCAGTATATAAAATATTTATCTGTGAATTCGTCAAACTTTCTGTTGGTTGTATAAAAAAAAATTCTCGATGCATGAACCGGGTGCAGGCCTCTTGTTATGCTTTCAATTTTGCTAACTTGGTTGTCTTTAAGACACCGTATGACAAAATGACTAGGTTGTCCGGGTTTCTCTGATTGCCCAATTGTTAGAGGCATTGGGCATGTGATATCCGAAGTTTCTGGTTCGAATCAAGGTCGCAGAATGTTGCCTTTTATTTTTTTCATTGAAAAATTATTAAACAAATAATGACTAGACATAAATTATAACATCGATGGAAAAGACCATACAACATTATCGATGTGATTAATCTGTGACAATCTGTATTAGAAGCACTGATGACAATGAAAAACGTAAAGTTCATGTATCTCAAATAAGCCCTTACTATACAAGACAAACAGAAGAAAATATTGCAGAATTGTGAGATAAATAAAACACAGATATGAAAGAATGACAGTAGATGTTGAATTGTGTAATATGGCCATGATGAGCAAAGCAAAGAGAGTGATGTGACAAGAGCAGAGAAGTGGGAGCAAAGCCAAGATCCACGAGCAAACAAATCGACGAAGAGCCTCCAACCTCCAAAGGCAAATAGATTCACCCGGGAGTCATAGAAATTGCAAAGTCGTCATCTGTTGGTGTTGCATGGTTGCATAATTAATCGCCTCATTAAAAATAGAAATATAAAGCCAGGAACGAGGATGAGATTCAGAGAGGATTACTAATCAGTCCACAGCAATGACCACGATCGGGAATAATTCTTTACGCAGATAGATGGGAAACGAAGAAGGACTTTGACTACAGTAAGAAACTTTGATAATATTGTTTCTTATGATAAAAAGAAGCTGAAACATAACCGGGCTTCGCCTACTGATCCTCTCTCATGTAATTGTTATTTTTCCGATAATGCACGTCTGCATTACGGGAGTTATGCGGCTATGCCACGAAGAGGCAACCGGCATAATAAGACTCGAAAAGAAGTTTCTTTAAGGAAAGTTACGGAGAAATCTAGAGCAACGACGCCGACGACTGTCTATATTTAGAACCAGCATGGAAACTGTATGAAATGGGAAGCACTGGCAAGTGAATACAAATTGGTTGTTAAAAAATGTTGTTCATTTTCTCACAAGGACCGTGAGCAGTACGGGAAACGAAATCATTTGGTGCGAACTATTTCTGAGCCAACCTTTGGTAAAGCAGTGGGAAGTAGAATTACGCGACCACATTGGCACTCGCCCGGACCTCCAGGTGAAAGGAGCTCGAACGAACAATATCTTAGGAAAACATCCATTACATTGCTTCGCAGACGAAATCATATCAGGCCAACGGTCTCTCGGACGTTTTATCGAAAGCACCCCAGGACTTTAATAATCCCAATTAAGGACAACTCAGCCGTGTGGGAATTAGATGCGTCAGCAGAACCCAGGAGCATATCAGTAGCCAGTCCTATACCTTCACAGACCAGTACGGATGAGAGCATAGAACCATCCAAATTCACTTTCTGGAAAAGTGCGTCGACACCACGTCTGGATTCGTCTTCTTTTGCAAGTGCGTGCCTTGACCCCTCTTGAGCGTGGGGTACTGTACCTACTTAGATAATTTAGAATTCATCTTTTCATGTTTATGTTTTGAGATAATTCGCTAGCATAGCTTTTCAAGGTGATTTTCTGATATTCTGCTAATATTACTGTTTCTTATATTAGCCCATCCGTCGACTTACCTATCCAAGTTGCCGCTTTCAGTTACAATGGTAAATTGCCTGGACGACAGACGACATTGATGGCGCGTCAACTCAGGCCTCCGCCCTCATCTAGCCTAACTATTAGGCCATACTTATCGCTCGGACATCAAACTGCCTGGGCATGGCGTCGGTTCAAGCATCGGCCCTCAACGAGCTAATTACAAAGCAAAAAACTGAACTTTGTTTTGAGAGATTTATCCATGTTTAATGATATTGGATTATAATTGTAAAAATCATTTAAATTCTTCCAAGAATTAAATTGTTGAATAAGCTTTAATTGCTGTCTCCTCCCCTCTTTTCTTGTACACAGCTCGGATCCTCTGGGTAGCTATTTATAATATTTAATTAGCAGATTATAAAGTCTTAACAAGCACGTGACAATTAGTTTTTAATTCCTTGAACAAAGTAAAGAAATTTTTATAATCGCGAAAAATTTTGGTTTTCAGATATTCGTTTTGATCATCCCTGAAATCATTTTGACGTGTTTCGTCGTGACGTCTGTACTTACTGTAGCGTCCGCTACTTCTCTACCAGACTGTTTTTAAAAAAAATGTTTGATTCATTGAACTGTAAATTAAATATTATGAACCAATTTATATGAAATAACGTTTTATTACGACGTAAGAATGTGAATATGAACGATGTTAAGTATTGTTACAATCAGATTTAACAAGAAGAAGACGAAATCTCACAATTGCGTGTTAAATTGACGTTATTACAATGAGAAATCAACGGAATTTAAGATAAAACAATGAAAATGACGTAATATAAAAGGGAAAGAATAAAATAAAGAAATCGATAAAAAAAAAGGAGGTTTTGGGATTGCGGAAGAGACGCGGAAACGGACGAGTGGAAGTTTTTTTTTCTTCTTTTCTTTTCCAGTAGCAAAGCCCGGTTACATACGGTTACATCTAAAGACTTTATTGACAACCGAAAATTAGTGTCTCTCCAAACGTGTTAAGATAGAACGGATAATAGACAATGAACAGTTGAAATTGACAATGAGATAAATATCGTTAATTGACAAAATCTTTATTTAATTTAATTCGTTATTGAAATTTAATCTTTCCTATTGTTTATAATATTTTTTTTCTTTTGTATTCACCCAGCTGGATATTAATTTCGAGCAATTAAATGACCCCATCGATCCTTAGGGGGACGAATTCACGATTGTGTCTTTGTTGTTGATTAAGATAATTTAAAGTGATTTAGGAGACATGTTGTTCAATGCGTCAGTCTCGAAGGGCGATATATGATATATTGTGTTATTTAAGTTGGATCATCGGGCAAACCGCTACAAGCAGGTTTTTTTTGGATTCGTTTTGGACAAACAACACTCTACGGTTCATACCCTTTTGCAGTAATACGTTAGAAGACTTGAACACAAGGATTCAACAAAATATCGATAAAATGGATCGTCCGGTATTTGACGAAGTTGATAAGGTGTTAGCGGCATTAATACAACAGAGAATACCCGCTACGTTATTGAGTGAAGAAACCATCATGCTTGTATGTCGGCGGTTGGAGTTGGAGATCGGTGACGACCACAATAGACGAGTAATGAATTTACGGTGTGCGGTAGAACGACTTCAAAGATTGCGTCAGAACACACCAGAATTAGAAGTGTGGAAAACATATAACGTCGACGATTTTGTGAATGGAGCCCTCGTACATTATACTTTAGGAGTGGGTCACCATATAGTGCAGGAAATAAACAAAACTTTACAACGTCAAACGGAAATATTGACACAGCTTATGAAAACAAAACAAAAAAACCCTAACCAATTAAAAGAGATGTTAGATATATCTCCATATAATCTGAAAGATGATATAAGCCAATACCTATTAACTCTAGAGACGAAAGCGATGATTTTCAGGGGATAGAAAAGGAGTCATTAAAACAAATTATTTCTCTATTGGTACCGGAAGATGTGAGCGCCTGGGTAGGAGAAAGTATAAGGCATTTACCAGATTGGCAAACTGCTAGGACCTGGTTAAAACGGCATTTTGGAGGACACACATATGACATAACGGAAAAAAAACACCTGTGGAATCGATACCAACGAACGGGAGAAAGGCTAAGCGTGTTCACATTCGAAATAAGTCGACAAAACACACAATTGGCATATCCCTTGTCGGATGAAGAACTATTAAATCTAATTTATGAAAACATGCTGCCAAAATCCCGACAAGGAAGATTACGGAGACAGTTTACAAATTTCGAACAATTAGAGGAATTATGCCGACAGAAGGAAGAATTAAACAAACAAAAAGAAGTTGAAACAAAACACATGCAAGACAAACTTCATGTATGCGATGACAGAAATATGTCGATCTATCACGTTTCTGAAGTTGGACGACCTATCCCAAGGCGAAGATACACTACCCGAATGTTTTACCGTAAAACAAAGATTGAGGAAGATATTGGGAAGACGAAAGAGAGTAATGAAATCAAATACACAACACGAGATTGTGAACCACGATCAATATTACAGAGAAAACGAATCACCCGCAATGAAGAGAAGGGTTTTGATAAGAATCAAGTAGAAATTAAGAACACGGACATTATTTTGAAGCCGCAACGAGACACTTTGTGGCGAATCGAAATCACTTTAGGTGTAAAACCCATAGAAGCGATGATTGATATCGGCGCCAGCTTGTCGCTGATTAGTCACCAGACGGCGGACAAAATAACGGGAATAAAAGAATACCACTTGATGGGTAAGAAAATTAGAGTTGCAGATGGCCGAGAAAGCGAGATGAAGAATACAATCTACACGACCATCACCAAATTAAACGAGATAATCGGCGAACCCATATATAGGCGATGGTGGATATTCCCGAATTTATCATGCGAGGCAATAATAGGCATGGACCTTTTATGTTTGTGGAACTTACAATTAACCACTCCAAGGAGTTACATTCCTACCGTGTTCACCTGCGATCTAATTAACAGACAGATACCATTGGGAGGAACTCAGTTGTTAGAAGAAGCTAAAACAAAAATGCAACAGGTCACACAAAAATTTCCCAATTATCAACACTTCATCGATAAAGGCGATGCTGCCCCAATACGTATACGTCCCTACTACTATGCACCGGCGAAACTCGATGTCATACGCAGTATCGTTAAAGACATGGAAAGTCAAGGAGTTGTGCGACGTTGTGAATCAGCGTGGTCATTGCCATATTTCTTGGTTCATAAAGACAAATCAAAAGAACCTAGGTTCGTACTAGACGCCCGAAAGTTGAATCAAGGGACAAAAGCGATGAGTTACTATCCATTTATTTATTTATTTATTTATTTATTTATTTATTTAATCTATGGATAAGTACATTCATCCATCCTGGGCCAGTATGGCCAGGAGCCGACAAGGTAGGTCCCAGGATGGGGATAAAGAGATTGTGTACAACAATAGGTGATTACAATTTTATATGAGAGGACAGGTGTGATGGGAAATTAGTTATTTATTGTGGAGAGTGGAGAAATGATTCTTTATACGGGATTTAAAAATTGTGAAATTCGTTAGAATGCGGAGGCTTAAGGGTATGGAGGACCAAAGTTTTCTGCCTGAAATGGAAACACATTTAAGTTGATAGTTGTGCTTTATGAATGGCTTTTGGACAGAGTCGGCTTGGCGGGTGTTTTAGGGAGGGGCATTGTTTGTTATAAACGGTGAATGCGGAAGGGAGGTTACAGTATTATTGTTGAGCGTTTTAAAAATGAAAATTGCTAGGTTTATGGGGTATAGTTGATGTATTGGAGATATTCCTAAAATTTTGAAAAGGTGAGAAACTGGGGCTGGCTTATGAAGTTTGAGTAAAATGCGGACGAAACATTTTTGTAATCTAAATAGGCGTAGAATATTAAGTTTAGTGGTTGCACCGTTTAACATTACCGTCGGAACAAATCTTACGCAAACTCAGTCGAGCTCGAGTATTTTCGACGTTAGATCTCAGACGGGCATACTGGCAATTAGAGCTATCCCCAGAGTCACGAGAGAAGACAGCGTTTATGGTCCCAGGGATGGGAACTTATTGTTATCAAGTAATGCCCTTTGGAATCAAAAATGCGGCCCAAGCGTTTCAGGCTCTGATGGATCAAGTCCTCGAACCATCTATCGAACCTGAAAGTTTTCACTATGTCGACGATATAATAGTGGTGACTCCCGACCTCTCATCACACCTAAGAATCTTAGGATTAGTCTTCGATCGACTGATAAACCACAACTTAAAGGTGAATTTCAATTAATCGTTATTTTTTCAGACGGAGTTGGAATTCCTTGGATACCGTGTTGATGGAAATGGACTCCGGCCAAGCAAAAAAAAACATCTTACCTATCCTTAACTATCTGCGACCCACCAATGTAGAACAAGTGCGACGATTCATCGGAATTGTACAATATTATCGTTCATTCGTCCCCAATCTAAGCGACATAAATTGGACACTACGTCATCTGACTCATAAGGGAGTAAATTGGACCTGGACGGAAGAATGTGAGGAAGCATTTCGAAAAATTCAACGGTTACTCACTTCCCCACCAATACTCGCCCAACCCGATTTTCATCTCCCTTTCGAAATACACACCGATGCTTCCAAGAGAGCGATAGGCGGAATGTTAGCTCAGGTCCATGTCGAACAACGATATATCATCGCCTACGATATATCATAAGCCCAATACAGTGCCATAGAGTAGGAATGTCTCGCCGTTCTACACTCCCTTGAGACTTTCCGACCCTACATCGACGGGACCCACTTTATGGTGTATTGTGATGCCCAGCCGTTGAAGTGGATAGAAAACTTTCGAGACCAACGTGGGCGCGTGACCAGATGGAATCTTAAACTACAGTCTTTTGACTTCGAGATAGTTCACCAACAGGGAGGTCTAAACAAGATTCCTGATGCCTTATCTCGGAGTTACTTCTTGATTGGCAACCTTAGTCATTCCATTTTAACGACAGGACCGAAGGTAAACGATTCTGATGATCTTAAACCGAAATGTAGAAAATGAGAACATGACGATGATAAAGCCAATTCCTCCTTTCGAGTGAGCGTACCCGAGGAAGAAAGGACCCGCCTAATTTACGACTGGCATCGACGAAACGATCTCATCCACCCGGAAGGGAAAGGAATGTATTCCTGATGAAAGAAAAATTTTATTGGCCGAAAATAAAAGAGGACATTAATAGAGTCGTACGAAATTGTCAGATATGTCAAAGATGTAAACCCGTGAATTATAAAACTCAACCACCATTAAACAGAAGAAACATTCCCCGACCACATGAATTATGGGCTGTAGATGTAGCCGTACCACTTTTCACATCTCACCGAGGGAACCGATATTTCACCGTTTTAACGGATACGTTTAGTGGAAGGATAGAAACTTTAGTAACCAAAAGGATCAATCAAATCATCATCGTCCGACTGGTGGAATCAACAGCAAAACTGTTAGGCTATACAAAGAGTATCGTTACTGATAACGCGACATATTTTTCAGGAAGACATTATATCGATTTACTAAAGAAAAGGGACATTATCCAATTTCATAGTGTACCTTATTTACCCCGAACAAACCCCGCTGAGAGAAGTATCAGAAGCATTTTAGAAAAACTCCGCATAACGCTATTAGAGAAAGACATCAAGGATTGGGATTTATATATTGGGATATGCGTAAATGCTCTACATAAAATACCCAACAACGATAGTGGAATGACACCTCTTCAAATCATCGAGAACGATGATGGTACTGAACAACGAAACGAGCGACATCGAGTACTGCGAAGGAGAATGTTGCCGAAAGGAGAACACGTTACACCTTGTTGCATATTATTTCAAACCGGTGAACTCGTCTGGTTAAGATTACGCACCATATCCGGACAATTACCTTCAGTACAAAAACTACGTCCATTATATTATGGATCGTACATCATACGCCGATTTAAAGGGACACACGTAGTAGAACTGGAATTGGATGAATTTGAATGAGGTCGAAAGGTGATTACTGCACATGTAGCTGATCTAAAACCAGTATATGATGACAATCTAGATTACAATGGAGGTTAACTTTTATTGAATCTTGTTATTTGCAAAATTTTTTTTTCTTCCAAGGAGGGGTTATGTAGCGTCCGCTACCTCTCTACCAGAGTGTTTTAGAAAAAAAATGTTTGATTCAATGAACTGTAAATTAAATATTATGAACCAATTTATATGAAATAACGTTTTATTACGACGTACGAATGTGAATATGAACGATGTTAAGCATTGTTACAATCAGATTTAACAAGAAGAAGACGAAATCTCACAATTGCGTGTTAAATTGACGTTATTACAATTAGAAGTCAACGGAATTTAAGATAAAACAATGAAAATGACGTAATATAAAAGGGAAAGAATAAAATAAAGAAATCGATAAAAAAAGGAAGTTTTGGGATTGCGGAAGAGACACGGAAACGGACGAGTGGAAGTTTTTTTTTCTTCTTTTCTTTTCCAGTAGCAAAGCCCGTTATTAATTTTATTATAATTCGACGATTGAATTTTAGTTTTGGACTCTACTTTCGTGTCCTAATAATTGTTTATGAACTTCTCTGAAAACAAACTATTTGATTAGACGACACTTAATTTCCCATCGAGAAAATACGGACAGTTAAGTGAATTTCTAATATTTATTGATTGTTGTTTTACCTATAAAGACATTGAAATTAGATATTAATCCCAGAGAATAAGTGGATTAATCTTATTTTAATACTATAAATTTGAACGATTCTTAATATCATTTATGTATTGTTTCACTCGTACAGCGAACATCGACTCACCTGAACGTTCTCCCGGCCTCTTAAAGAACTCGAAGAGAAGACTTCACATCGGTATCAACCTCTTGTGACAGACGAAAAATAAGGTAAAAATATCTTATTTATTCCTTGGTGGGCCCCGCAGTGGCAGTAAAGAAACATTCCGATCTAATTTAAGGAACTTATCTGACGTCATTTTGACTAACGAACGATAACCTTTAAAACGAAAAAGAGAATTATTTTTATTGACAATTATTTGATAAGCGTCTCGACCTAAGAAGAAAGAAAAAGGGGAGAAACAAAGATAGGCAACTTTTCTGGAGTGTGTAATATTCGGCTACCACTTTCAAGAATGGAGGAGATCGTCTTGAAAGTCCCGTTTGGAACAATCGCGATACCCTACCCTACTAATTTACTTCCCCGTCCCGTCCATACCCGTATGAATGATTGACGCGCAAGGTACACCCCCCTTTCCCTGCGTAGTTCCTTGTCGCTCCTTCAATGAGAACTTTGATAAAGACCGAATGACTTAACTTGATTGAATTTGAATTTCATCGATTGAATTGACATTAATGCATTGTAGTAGTTCAAATATGGTTACATCTTAAGACTTTATTGACAACCGAAAATTAGTGTCTCTCCAAACGTGTTAAGATAGAACGGATAATAGACAATGAACAGTTGAAATTGACAATGAGATAAATATCGTTAATTGACAAAATCTTTATTTAATTTAATTCGTTATTGAAATGTAATCGTTCCTATTGTTTATAATATTTTTTTTCTTTTGTATTCACCCAGCTGGAATTTAATTTCGAGCAATTAAATGACCCCATCGAACCTTAGGGGGACGAGTCCACGATTGTGTCTTTGTTGTTGATTAAGATAATTTAATGTGATTTAGGAGACATTTTGTTCAATGCGTCAGTCTCGAAGGGCAATATATGATTATTGTGTTATTTAAGTTGGATCATCGGGCAAACCGCTACATTACGTACGTGTGTGAGTGTATGTGTTTGGGTGTTGTAACGGTTTTAGATCAAAAGGAAGGGTAATGACCGAGGACTTCCTGAGGCTCTGACACCTTCGCAAAACAAAGGTAGTTTTCTTGGACCGATAGTGACTGAAGAAGGCACAAAAAAATCACAACGTTAATGAAAGTCAACAATATAAAAACGATATAATGGTTTGTAATGGTCCACTTATGTTTAATTGAAGGGGTACTTGACAGCTCTCTCCGTTCTCAGAGGTTTTCTTCTCGTCCACGCAAGCTTTCAATCTAACCGAAATATATCAAAGAATAAAAGGTTGAATATGGCTCAAGCATTACTACAGTAGTTCTGACAAAATAACCGTTGCTTTATTCCTATTATTTTTAATGCGAGATACTTTTATGAGATAGATTCGAACACTAACGTCCATTCGTCAACTATGGTCCGTCAATCATTGTTCAGGTTTTCACACTTGGATGTTCAGAAAACTAAAAAAAAAGGAATCTTAGTTTATTGCCTTTATTCAATCAACAACAGTTATAACGCGTTGCAACAAATAATTCGGATCAAAAATAATTCTCATAACAATCAAAAATCGACTTTGTAGAAAGAAAAATAAAAATGATCTTTCCCCTGGTAAATATTGTTCTGTTCATCTTTCAGTGGTTTATTTATATTCATCTCAACACGTAGCAACTTTTGTATATTCCAATTTATACTTTTCAGGTTTTGTCATCAAAGAAGCATGATTGTCAAAATTTATCGCATCTTATTCGTACTGTTAACTGAAATCAGGAAGGTCACTTTAATTTTTTCTTAGCTTACCCCTTATTTTGGAGTAATGTGCGAATCAGCCTCTTAGGTAGGTTAGTTATTTTAATATTTTAATGTACCGAAGAGCGGTTCACAATTGGTTTTTCTTTTTCTTTTAACAGGAGTGTTTCATTTAAATCAGGTAAGTATTCGATGCTTTATGCTTTCGGGGACCACGATATTCTATTTCTGTATCAGTTCTAACTAGACGAGATAAATACCAGTAAGTTTGGGGAGAAAAGGGATTCTAAAACTATACTAACAATAAACTATGAAAAGGTAGGGACCCCAAAACTTTACTCATAGGTAAGCCACAACCTTTTGGGGGTGTTAGTAGGGAAATCTTACGGTAGAATTTATCTTTGTAAAAACGTTGTGTATGTGGATTTATTTGCTTCACAGCTTTACGTCGTTTACGAAATGGATCTTCCACAGCACCCCATACACTTTGATCGTCTGGCGAAAAATGAAAATAAACAAGTTTCCAACAAAAGTTTTACGCAAACTTTATGGGACATATACTTTCTCAGTACCGGATAAGAGGTCCTTTCCATTGTTTGTGTTTTTCATCATTATGCTTGCATGGCATTTCTGCGAATAATCGGCTTTTCGAGTATTTCTTATACGGATCGGCACTTCTTGATAACTTTACAAGTATTGTAGATGTGTTTTTACGTGTGTATGATTGTGTGTGTGTATCTCGCATTTCTCAAAAACGGTTAGGCGCCGAAGGTTGAAATATTTCATTTAGGACTGTTGTAGCATGTAATTGTGCACCTCGCATTTTGATTGTATTCGGCAGGGCCAAACATGTGTTTTGTTCATTTCTCCAACTGATTTTCTTTCATGTCAGTGGAGTATTATAATACAGGGTGATTCAAATTCAATGTAAAAAACTTTTAGGGGAGGTAGTATAGTGCTTCTAAGCAAAAAAGTTAATATGAAGATGGTTCCGAATTTGAATGATAACTGAGATATGAACAGAAATAAAAATGTCACTACTAAAATCAACAAGTTAATAACTTAGGTTCGGTAATGCCTAGGATAATGAATTTGGGAGGAAACATAGGGCACATATTACTGTGTATTTACCCTTAAAGTTTGATCGAATTCGAACGAGTAGTTTCCGAGTTATGCACTCAAAATCATATCACGTGCTGGTTAGTACTCGCATGTTGTCATGTGTATAACTAGTGCGCAGTGGAAAATTTAAACTAGACCTAAAAAGACAACAGAGTATATCTTTTGACAAGATTTATTCAAACAATATAAAGTAATAAGTACAAAGAAAATAATGATTGAATGAATGGGCTGCGATCTTACTGAACCATAAGAAACGCCTATGACCGACTTACCGGTCTGCCCTGCGAAGCGAAAATTGGCTTCGCTTACATACTAATACATAAATGCATATTAGTAAATGACCAATACAAAATATTAGGACCTATTAGGGGATTTAGATTTGATTAGGCTACTTAACTCTCAAATCTGACGTATGGTCCACCCTCGGGAAGAAATATATCCCGGGTTCACAAAAAAAAAACAGAATTTCTGTATGCTACTCTTAAAGAAATTAACTATTTCAGCATCACACTCAATGAGGATGTCTATAGTAGTTTGCTTGCCCAAAACTATGTGACTGCGACGAATCCACCCTTAGTGGAAAAATCGCAAACGCCGAAAACTGCAAAAGATAAAGGGGAACGCAGCATTAACCATTAATTAGGCCAAATGACCGCTCGCTCCGAATAGCACAGAAATTATCGTTGCTCGTTGCCCGAAAAAAGAAAAAGACTACCTGTAAAATATCGCTCCGACGTACGAAGCCATACTTATTGCCAGACGATATTCTTAATCTTAAAAAAAATACAGGCTGCTCTTTCGAGCATCGAGCACACTAGACTTACGCACTTACGCGCTAAAGAGAGCAATTTTATCAGTAGAACTCAGGCAGAAGCGAGGTACACAAGAAAAATTCACTGACCTTCTGTAGGGCTCTATGTGTCCCAATCCGTGTATCCAAACGGCGGTTTCCTCTGGAATCAGCTGGTCCTCCAAATCGACCAATAAGTGCCGATAGGCCGACTCCAATCCCGCGGCGACTACTAACGTCCTCGTAGCGCTGGCCGTCAAGAGTCCAGTCGTGGCTGGAGAAATGCCTCGTGAGAGTGGTGAAGGACCAAGGGGCTCTTCGCTTTGTGCCAGGGCCGCTCGTGCCCTCGCAACCGGCTTGCCTGTCAACAGGTCCGTGCCCTTTCGTTGCTCACCTCATGTCTCGTCTTCGGCTGACGTGACTAAACAGATAGAAAGTTCGTGTAATTTTTCACGCACTGGCGTCCTCGCTGCAGAAGGCGGCCGTGGAATTCCCTCGTCGAACTCCACGTCAAGGAGCCCAACACCTTCTTTCTCCGTATTCGCACTCCGTTCCCTTCGGTCGAAACCTCTAGGGAAATTTTCTAAAAGGCCTGGAGTAAATTTTCCGTGTCCTCTTCCCACGGTTCCATGATCTCTCTCCTCACGATTGCTCTCTTTCACCTTCGCGCCACTCTTCCGTTTATGCTGGCTATAACGCTCGCGCTTAGGTCTCTGCCTAGGATCTTGCTTAGTCTCCTGCTCGAGTTCTCTAGGTGGCGCTACTATGCCCTGGCGACGACGTTTTCTATGCTTCACCTCTGTTTTAGCGCCATGGTTGGTGACCACCGATGGCGCTAGTGCATACCCAAGCTTGCTCCCGGTCTGAGATGGATGAACGGGAATCTTGGATAAGTTGTCAGTCGCCAAACTTGGTGACACATGTGAGCACTGCTACGATTTTGAATGCGTAAATCATAAACTATTGGTTAGAGTACAATCAAATTTTAACCGTATACACAGCTTTATGTACGCTATTATTCCGCCAGTACTCATTATCCTGGGCGTTACAGAACTTGAGTTATTATTCCGAAGATTTTAGTGACAACATTTTTATTACTGTTCATATCTCAGTTATCATTCAAACTTGGACCCAAGTACATATGAATTTTTTACTTAGAACCACCCATACTAACTCCTCTAAGAGTTTTTTATATTGAATTTATTTCACCTTATATAATGATTGTTGTCTTTTAAATTCATCACATAATTTTTTTGTAAGCCAAATTTTGTGAGAAGCGGTGTGGCCTAATGTGACAGTAATTTCCTAATGTTTTATCTATACATGGCCATATTAAGACGAACTTTTTATTTTAAACTTAATTTCTGACATGTGCAACAGATACGGAGACAGAGAGTGATGGCGAAGAGTCAAATAAACTATGCTGAGTTTAATTATGTTGAAGGAATGTTTAATCATATTCGCATGACAAGGAATAGAACACATTAATATGTGAATAGGGTGTAATGGACAGTACTTCATGTCACAAAAATCATATGATGGAGTGCAGTCCGGTTAAATCAAAATAAGTTCGCGTAAAAACAAAAATGGGTGTAATTTATGGATGTTATTAATGGTACTAATGGTTTTCTAATAAAAACTGTATTTCGTTTATACCATTAATAAAAATACATTGAAAACACACTTATACTCTTTACCTGAAACTACAGCTTATGGAAAAAAATGGAACTGTCAGCTATTTTTTAGTTATAATGGTTCTAAGTAAATTTTCTTAAGTAAAGGGTTTAAATCCACTGTAGTACTGGTTCAGAATCACCTAACTGAACTGAGCTTTTGAAGATAGGAACAAAACTTATCGATTCTCTTTTATAGGCATGAGAATCTTCTGGGGATGCGTTTTTTCTGTATTTTTTCTCAAAAATAAATTCCGTTTTTTCCTGCTTTGTGTTTTTCCCCACTATTAAGAGTTAATATTTCTTAAGATTTTTTTTAATGTTTAATAGTTGCAATACAAGATACAGTAGAGCTTCCTTAATACGGATTTCAATAGACTATCAAAAATCATCTGTCTTAAACGATGTTCGTATTATCCAAAAATGGGCAAATATGTGAAATAATATGCAGTATACAACTCGGTTGTCTATATAACTTTTATTAAGACGACAGATTCGATTTCAAATAACAGTAATTATAACTTAAAAATTTGAATGATTGAAAAGTAAAGGAATTTGGAGGAAATACTGTTCATATAATTGTATACCAAAACTTGTAATACATAAAAAAATTATATAACAAAGGTTTTTTTTTCTCAACCGTTCATCACTAAATCAGTCTAAATTCGAAACGTGGTTTAGGTAAACACAGCTGAGCTGATGTCACCTCGAAAAGATCATTGTAACATCGAATCATGTGAAGTGACAAAGTCTCATGAAATAAGTAGAAGCCGACTGTCACGCTGTCTCACCCCCGTGGATAGCAATAGTTTCAGCTGAGGAGCTACAAGTCAGCGATCTCCACAATTCGCTAAGAAAAGTGGGATGCAAGTGAACAACAGGAAATTTCAAAATAAGGTGAATGTTCTTTTAATGGAACAGAGAAAGAAATACAGTTAGATGTCTTGACAGGAGTAAGCAGCTATCAGGCTGATAAAAATAATTGGTTAAAAAGGTAAAGGAACTGATGCAGCAGGATGATCAGTAGATAAATTTCCTTGAGATTATGAAGAGAGAAGAAGGGTAATATATCGCGAATCTAAAGAAGGAATAAAATTAGTGTTACCCAGACAGTCAGATACAACGAATCTGGTAATGAAAGAAGCACATGACAGTCCTACAGATGGTATCTTGGGTTTCATAAAACCTTACACAAGGTTAGACGCAATTATTTCTGGAAAGAGATACGTAGCAATATAAATGCGTATGTGAATTCATGTGAGGAATGCCAAAAAAGTAAGGTGGTAAGGGCAAAATTTTCAGACATCTAAAACCATTGCCTATACCAAAAGAAAGGTGGGAAATAATCACAATAGATTTTGTGATGCCATACCCAGTTACAGAATAAGGATTTAGACTAATGCCATGTAACCAGCATGTAAAACCAGGATACTGCAGAAGAAACAGCAAGGTTATTAGTAGAAAACAGTTTTAAAATTCATGGCTTTCCCAAAATTGTTATTTCGGATAAAGATGTATGATTCACAAGAGATATTTTGAAGAAGTGTTTAAGATGCTCAAAATAGAGTATAGAATCTCGAGTATGTAAACCATATGGAAACAAATGATCAGTCTGAATGAACGAATCAGACAGTTTTACAGATTATTAGGGGTTTAATAATGATGTTTAATAATGAATTTGGGATGCCCAGTTAACCTTTGCAAAAAGAGCTTTGAATTCCACATTGTCAGAACATACTGACAGTTCACCAATTTTATTAGACTTATGCAGAGAAATTTACATTCATAATATTAGGGAGCAAATTATAGTTATGAGTGAAGAAAAAAGTAATTTTAGAGTGGAATTGGCTGACTTGGTAAGAAATGCAAGGGAAAAAATTCAAAAGGCTAATAGAAAATCTAAGTAATTTTTATAATAAAAAGCTTACTCGATGAAAAGTAAGAATTTGGGCAAAAGTGCTAGTAAAGGTGGGTAGATTCATCAATCAAGAAGGAAAAATAGGAAGAAAATTATTTCCCAGATTCGTAGGGCCGTTTAACTTTTATCCTACCAACAAAAAATTGTCGCACTAGCAACCATTGGGGTCATAAATGACCCCAACAGTTCAGCACTGTCTATGTTGTTATAATAAATGTTATAATAATTTAAAATAATTCTGAAGTTAAACAAAAACCATTTATACAGTATAAATAAAAAAATATTTAATTTTTAAACATAGTGTATCACAAACACATTGAGTATGCTCAGTTGTATTTTTTGACAATTTTAGTTTTTCTGTTTTACAGTTTACTTATTTCATTCATGTATTTTGCAATTAAAACAAATGGTGAATGTTTTCATGGTGAATGTTGCATACAAAGCATCCACATTTAGAGCATTGCACTGTGTATTTTTCGTCCTTGCCCTTGGGCAGAATAAACAATGGCATCTCTTACTTGACTGAGGTACACTGACAACTTAGCTAGCTACTTGTTGAGGCATTTCGTTTTTATGTCGTATTGATGCATTGGCCTCTATAAGTTTTTCTCCTAATTCAATAAGAAAAAACGATGGCAGTGTTTCATGTTTCTATTCCATTCGGGATTCATGTATATCCATAGAACGATTGCATTCAGTGCGGAAATATCTATCATGTAATAGAACAGACATAACAGCCAACGATTGGTTTTTCTTTTTACAGAATATTTTCTTACTTTCTGATCAGTGGTGTCTACACCTCCTTTGGTTCTGTTGTATTCTAATATTATACGTGGTTTTTTATCAACTCTTTCTTCTTCAATTTCAGCTTGGTCATATAGCGTGCTAAGAATAATGCAGACTTTTTTTTCTTGGGCAGTATGATGCTAACATAACAGCATCCTTGAATGCAAAAACTGTTGAAAACTGAACCCGTCCTTTAGGCAATGTAAGTTGCATTGGAAGTTCTGATCTATTCTTTCTCATATTTCTTATTAATGTCAGTTTTAAGTTCAGAAGTTTTTCTGCTAGCAATAAACTTGTGAAGAAGTTGTCTAAAGTTACGTTTCTTCCACTTTTCTCTATTACTTTGATCATATCCAAAACCACACGTTTGCCCTGATTTTTCTCTCTTGATTCACCTTCTCGACGTCTTGTGTACACCTGAATATTGTATACATAGGAGCACTCACTCTCACAACACAACCACAGTTTTATTCCATATTATCCAGGTTTCGAAGGAATATATTGTTTGAATGGGCATCTGTAAATGGAATGTAAGAAGCTGTTCATCTACTGTAACATACTCAGATGGAATGTAACAGTCTTTTAGGTAGTTTGACCAGCCATCAAAAATGTCAAAAATGCCACGATTGATTCGGCGAGAGGCAACATCGTCAAAACGGAGGACATGAATAATTTCTTGAAATCGATTTCTTGATAATGCTGAAGCATAAACTGCCCTTCCATATTTTTTACTCCACATTTCTTCAACGGATTCGTTCTTTGATTGATATGCTCCTGCGATTAGTAAAATTCCTACTAATGCATCAAACTCTGCTACGTCCAGATTTTTCCACTTATCTCTATATACATCTGCACCTTCTTTGTTTGTCTACTGTATGATGTCATCTCTGATGTTTAGTTTCAGAAGAAGATTGAAACCATATTGTATGTTATCACTATTTCTTTTTGCATAGTTGTTCGGTTCGGGGGTTACGTGAATGATGTTTATCGCTGATTGTCATCCTCCTTACTGGTTCTGGATGCCATTTTTTTATTTTATCCTTTGATAGGTAATACGACACCTCTCCATCAACTGGCACTGATTCACCTGAAGAGCTTTCTGAAACTGATTAATTTTCTGGAAAGTAAATCATTACTTTTGTAAAATAGTTCCACAAATAATGCTAATTTTCAAAACTACTGTATTGAACGACTTTTTTATGTCATTTTCAAATTTTCTAAAGTTGAATAATCATGAAGTAAACAAAAAATGATAAAAAACACTAACCTGATATTTGGTCAATTTCACTTGTTTCATCTTCAAACTCAGAAATACTACTTTCACTAGAATCCTGTAAAATGTTCCTAATATCAGATTCAGACAAACTATGCTTAGATGAGCTTGCCATCTCACCGACATCTTTTGCTGATGTAATACTTGTGAAATTTATAGTAACATTTTAGAAGAAAAAGTAAAACTGAAACAGTAAAACTGAAAGTAAAACTTCTAAAAGTAATACTGAAACAGTAATACTGAAAGTAAAATTTCATAAGCTAAGAATTAAAAGTGCTTAAGAATGGGGTCATTTCTGACTATTACAGATATGATAACATAAAAAATTAACATGCTATGTACATAAAAAATCTTACTGTGACAGGATAATACTCCTAAAAATAGACAAAGTCAATTTTTTTTTCAATTTTTTTTTATACGTTTATCATTAAATTTTCTATACATTAGAGTAGCATGGAATCAAATTTGACCCAATCGGTAGGATAAGGGTTAAAGTAGGTAAAATATTAAACAAACCTACAGTGAGGTTGGTAATTCCGAAGAAATGGAGAACAAGAACAAAAATCTTTAATATTTCGCTTCTAAGGAAATACTTTCTAAGAGGGAAGGAAAAAAACCCGATAAATTTAGTTAAAAAACTATAAAAATATATATAGAGTCGAAAAATTGATAGAAGTAAAAGATAAAAGTCCAAGTCGTAAATTTCTGGTAAAATATGTGTGTTATGCCTTCATGGGAGCCAGATAGGCATTTGCATGGATGTCATGAGATGATAAGGAAATTATCTAAGCAAAAGGAAGCTGCCATATACTTTATTTGAGAACAAGACAGAGTAAATGAGAGATGGTTGAAATGAAATTGATTTGATAATTATCTTTAATAAAATGAATTATAGAACATTCACTGAATGTTTAAAGTTGATAAGAACAAGCACAATGTTTAAGCTCAGTCCAGTTTGGAAGCTACTCCTTCATTTATGTGGTTTGTATTCTGGTGGAATTTGAAGTTAATTCCAAGATCGATTATGCTATCGTCTGGCGAGGCATCGGATAAAGCACAGATTGTGGGCGAGAGTGAGGATCTGATTTGGCAAGAGGACCCGAATTTCTTGGAACTTGGTACTGCTAACTTGGAGAGCAGCGATCTTGGTCGGTTTGTCAATCGGGGCAGGTAAGCTGTAGCAAATAGAACAATTGAATAAATTATTTCCAATATGCGAAACCTATATTGCCTTCATTAACCAGATTAATTATCTTAAATTTTTAGCATTAAAATTAGGTGTCATTCAGATTCTGTGTCCAAGCATTGACATTCAGCAGGGCATCCCATAAGAATACCGGCTAGAGAAGATAGGGGATAAATGACCTCAATGCTTTCTACCTCCTATGGGAAATTCGAAAGTGTTCTTGGCCTGGGCTGGGATACATCAGACGCTCTCCAAATAGAAGGACCAGTAGATTTTGATCTGCCACCTATGGCTGGATACACTGGAGATCCACTTGGGAGCACCTCACAGGGTCCTTTGGTTTGAGAATCAAGTGTGACTACTGTTGCACGTATATGTCGATGAAAAAAGATCTGAGGCTTGAGGAGGATCTTTTCTTGTTCGGGGCAGTGATGCCAACCGTGAGTCCTGAATGGTTTTTCTTCAAAATGGTCTTTTTTTCACTTTCTCCATGCCAAACCCTCGGAATCGTAACAAATTATCTGAGGAAGGATTTGACAGAAGCGAAAGGCTGGATTCAACAAGGTGTTGAAACCATTGCAGAAGAATAGCAGCCCAGGCTGACATTACAGCATCCCATAATTGGTGCAGGTTGGACGGAGTGTGGGAAGTCGTTGGATGGTTCTCTCCACTTCATCCCATAAATATTCGACCGGGTTGAGATTGGGCGACAGAGCTGGCCACTGAAGCACGTGCAAGTCCGCGTCATATTCCTCGAATCAGTCCAAGACCATTCGAGCACAGTGACAGGGAGCATTTTCCTGCTGAAACTGTCTGTCACCACTAGGGAACACAGTCATCATGAATGGGCGCACCTGATTGGCAATAATGTTTAGATACCGTGTCGCATTCAGGGTTGAGTCTACAGAAATCAGAGGATACCGTGTGTCCCAATGGATAATACCCAAGTCAGCACTCCTCCACCCGCCTGTACGGTAGTCTGCTGACAGGAAGAGTCCAAGGCCTGATACTGTCTGCATCAGATGCGCAGTCTGCTATCTGCATGATGAAGTAAAAACCGCGATTCGTCAGACCAGGTGACCTTTGTCCACTCATCCAGTCATCCAGTCCTGTGTGCCCAAAGTATTCCTATTTTGAGTTGACAGCAACTGACCCTTCCTGGCCGCCTGTTTTTGAACATTTTGCAAGCTGCATCACACTGTGTGCTCCAAAATGGGTGGGGATGCTTCATCATTAAACGGCACTGCAATTTGTTGGGCTGTTCCCATCCTGTTGCTGTGGATGATTTGTGCCAGTCGCCGTTGACCTTGTTCATCCACAGCCCTGATTTTTCCGGAGTTGGAGCTTGTTTTTCAGAATAACTGCACATTCATGAAAATTCCTGTGACAATGTTACACGGGAAAACCCGAGGAGGTTGGCGGTTGTGGAATGCTCAACTGCGCCTGTCGAGCTCTAATGATCATGCCTCATTCAAATTCCATCAAATCTTTGGATTTACCAACATTCAGTCCACCTCTGCTGCTGACTGAAACTTGTGATCCAATACACCCCTTTTATACATCATTTCGTTATCGCACTCCCTGTTTCATTTTTGGGTGTCACTGGGAGGCCGGTCCATTTTCATGAAGAGGTGATTCAAATAAATTGATTATTCAGTGTATATCGCGAATCTAAAGAGAGAGTTCACCAGACAGTCACATATAAGGAATTTGGTAATGAAAGAAGCACATAATAGGCCTACAGGAGGGGGGGGGGATTTTGGGTTTCAAAAATCTGTATACAAAGTTTCACGCAATTATTTCTGGAAAGAGATGTGTAGCAATATAAATTAGTATGTTAAATCATGTTAAAATTGCCAAAAAAGTAAGGTATTAAGAGCAGAGCCTTTCAGACATCTAAAAAACATTTCCTATACCAAAAGAAAGGTGGGAAATAATCACAATAGATTATGCAATGTCACATCCGGGTAAAAAAAGTCTTTGATGCAATTCTTGAGCTCCACGATTCGCTAAGAAACGGGGGATGCAAATGAGCAGCGAAAAATTTCAAAATAAAAAACCAGGTCGGCGGTGAAAAAAATTACGTTATATGCTTATTCTGTGGAACTGGGAAGTAGATAAGTTCTGGGTCGTACTAAGCGACATCGTGTTCAATAAGCGAAGCAGTAACATGGCGAGCAATATATTTCAGATTTTAGGAAAATTTTTCAAAGATACTTTCATGTTTCCTCTTCACGTCAGATAATTAACAGTGAAGATTACCATCTGCTCAGCAAATGAAAATCTTCACAAAACCCGAATAGTGAATAATGGACGCTACCAGCCACAAAGACAATTTGCTGGTCGTTAAATCACGCGTCGTAAAATTTGGATCAATGCAGTAACCCTATCCGGCATTTGTCTCAGGTGAAATCAGCTATGATTGAGGAGGACAAGGAGCACTGTCATTCCTCCCCAGTTACAAGTAAATTCAGCCTATAATATTGAAAGGAACGATATCAAGGATCATGCAATGTCTTCAATTAATGAAGTAATTCATAATAGTTTTTCTAATGACATTTTTATTCCCACTTGTGATTTTGCACTCGAGACCTAAAGTTTGCTAATTATCTATACGGACTCAATTTTTTTATGAACTCCTTTTGAGAGCCAGCTTGTAATATTACAGAGGAAAATAATCAACATATTCCCAGCATCAGCGACTCTACATCAAACACTTCAATTTCATTATTCCCAGTTGGACCAAAGGGTCCTCGTCGCAGTTCTAAGGATAATCTCTCGGCTGGTAATGTCATCTGCGCCCAGCTTGGCTTATCGCACTTGGTGAGCGTCGTCGCGGCGGGCGGTATCAAAACATCGTTCTTAAGGTACGTTCACAAAGACGCGATACATGCAGAAGTGGCAGTGCTGTAGCCAATCAGATTCATTCAATGAATGAATGGAATGAACCGGATGGCTACAGCACTACCGCTTCTGCATGTACCGTCTCTTTGTGAACATACCTTCATTCTACTACTTTCAATTATAGTAGTGCCATCAGTGTTTGTTAATTCATTATTAATGAGTCAATTGTTTTATTTATGATTTTCCTTTGTCCTTCAGCTTGTTGACTTCCCCTGAGAGGTGGACTCTTTTCCTATGGTAATAGGCAGGCTAAACAATTCGTTTTCAACTCCTCAATTGTTATCAATGAATTCTAAATCGTAGCAGCTAATACTATTGGTGCGACATTCGACTGAAGAGAAAAATATCCTACATGCTTCCACGTATTACTTGTCATTACGTTATATCAATTGGTAATTTAGAATCCATCTCATCTGCGAGTGTAGTCCTTTTTAACCGGGTGTCACGTATTGCTATATAGCAGAGTTGTCAAACCATGAACAGAGAAAGATCACAGTAAACTTTGATTTTAAATCAAATCTCTTTAATTACAAGGGCTCGATAATTAATAATTAACTAAAAATTCAAATTACAAATTAATGTATTGATAAGCAAGAAAACTGAATTATGCATTCAAAAAGTTGAGATAATGTTGATGGATGATCTGTTTGCATAGTCCAATTGGTCTATGGGGCTATCCACCTGAAGTTGTTGCTGTAATGGTGAAGTCAATTAAGCTTGTTGCCTATGGTGCTGTATCCCTGGAGAACGGCGACCAAAGTCGGTTTAGGAGATGTGGCTGAATAGCCATAATGATACGATAAGAAGTATCATTAGTTCCAGAATCATTAATGAATATGAATCAATAACTTGTAGAAAGTAGATTAAGAATTAAGTAGATACCACAGGACGCTCGCAGGCTGCCGAACACAGCAAGCCAAACAGGGCCCTGTTGACTTTACTGCTCATCCAATGAGGTAAGTAAAACTGAAACTGCTCATGGATCACTGATGAATTATTGAATACTCTGTATTCCCAATGGTGCCTGAAGTTTGTGGTCCTCAATTTGCGATAGCGCTGAGCCTTTTGGAATATTAGCTGTGTAGGGTGAGACTGGAGCCAGTATATAAGAAAGTGAGAGTTCCTTTTCATTAAGAAAATTTTTATGGGAATTGTTCATTAAAGGCCTTTTAAAGTGTAATCCACTGAAATAATTAATGGTGCTATGTTTAAGAACAAAACCGCAATAATTTAATATGGGGTCACTGGACTGTACGTTCCATTGGTTGATCTCGCTGCTGATGTCAGAAGCATTCCTTGAACGACGTCCGACTTTAAAATTTCAGCTACGTCCTTTGTTCAATAACGTGCTGTTTGTTGTCTACCTTCTCCCGGGATTTATGAATACCCTTGATCGATGCCTATCGATCCTGCTGCCATCATCCAAAGCTTTCTTGGCCCGGCGTTCAAAAACTCAAGTTTGGTCATCCTTGCTTCGGTTCCGTGGTCCTATGCTGTCGGCTGGCTACCTCCTCAGGGTTTGCAAAACCTCTGGATCGATGCTAGTGATAATCATTGCTGCCTTCAGTCCTGTCGAAATCCATGCCCATTCCAGAGGTTTTGTTGGAATAATAACAAGGATTATTAGTCTTCTTATTCTAATCAAACTTTGAGTGCTTCCCTTCTTTATACTCCGGTAGGGCTAGGGCCTGTATTCCAACTGCGACATCGTCTTTAGATTTCTCTTTTCTGAAAATACTCTTCCTTCTTACTGTTTATATCTTCTTACTGCTCCCCTGGTTTGCATTTCTTCGCTTTTATCGAATCGCCTTCCTCTCTTTCTCTTCGCTTCATTGCTTCTTCCATTTTGCTCTTTTCTTCTCTTTTAACAGGAGTGTTGTTTTCTCATTTTTTCTTGACTCCTTGCCATCTCTTTTATTTAATTCTTTGCTCGCTTTTTCCCCTGTGGCTGTCCGCATCTTACCTCATCCTTCAGACGAGATGGCTCTTCTCGAACAATTTTATCTCTGCAACCTGACACCAGGAAGTTCTCAAGCTCAGCGGAATGAATGTTTATTCTGAAATAAACAGAATTCCGTCTTAAGTGAGTCTTTATTATCCCTCAGCTGAAAGCAAAGTCCTCTTGTCCAGGCTAAATAAATTAATCCGTATAAACCGAGAGTCCTTATTATCCGAATCCGTATTTATGCAGTTCAACAATGTAATAAAAATAAAATATATTAAAAATTGAAGAAAAGGTTATATTTTATTACTACTATTTTGAACAAACTGGATGAGCTCGATAACGTCAAATCTCAGGTTAATGACCTAAGCAAAACTTTTGAATTCTTCACTGCAGAATTTGATTTTATGAGAGATAAATTATTAAGTGTCAAGTTCTAAATTAGCACACATAAACAAAATTATAATTTGCTAAAAATGGAAAATAACAAGCTTAAGAACGAGATGGACAATATCAAGATGAAGTTGACTGAAACCGAACAATATTCTTATAGTTCTAACATCATTATTGGTGGAATCCCAGAGAATCCACAAGAAAATTTGCAAGAGGTTGTATTAAAAATAACTACAGCTCTTAAAGTAGACTGCACAAAATACTATATAAATGCAGTGCACAGAATCACTAAGAGATTACCTAAATACTCTAAGCCCAGCCCTGTAATTGTTAAATTTCTCAGAAAAAGTATAAAATGCAATCTCTTGAAAAGCAAGAATAAGAATTACAGAACACTAACCACAAAAGACGCAAAAAACTTCAACGAAGAATTCCAAATATACTTGAACAATCATTTATAGCCTTACTTCCGCGATATCTTCAAGCAGGTGAAGAAAAAACATAAAGAGCTGGATTACAAATATTTATGTGTTACCTATGGTACTGTCATGATTCGTAAATCTGATTTCTCATAACCCCTTTTCATTACGAAATCTTAAATGATCTACTAAACTTAAGAACATTTCCTAATTAATGTGTTTAGTTGAACTTTACTTCTTCTACAAACTATTTGCCAACTGATAGTACCAATATCACTAATATTTACTCTATCATCATCTCAACTTCAGTACATTTGATCTTTGTTACATCTACTGTTGAAGACCTGCAGTACCTTTCCCATCCACAATTTTTCAATTTTCTTTACACTTTTAAAGATGTCTCAATCCCGAATAAATCGAATTTAACATCCTTAACATTTGATATCCTGTATTTTAGATTCTACTACTTGACCTCACTGAATATACTAACGAACTATTTGCCCAATTACGATTTTCCGGACATGTTAACTCTATTGCTGGCCTTCTAATCTTACCTTGTTCTCCTCGTTTCTCAATTTAAATTGCTTCTAACGTCTCCTACTTATGTAGCTACCCCATAGTTTAACGCCTTATTTAGAAACTATGTACCTAGCCAAACGCAATCACCTCTATTCTTTTTGTATCTTAACATCCGAAGCATCAACACGAATTTCTCTACACTCCTTGTTTCCCTATCACATCTAATTTTCGCTCCACATCTAACCATCGCGGAAACTTGGACTCGCTCACTATCTGAGATTCCTCCTCTCAGCAAATACTCTCCAGTCACAATCCACCATCACTCCAAAAGAGGAGGAGGCATATTAATATATATCTAATTCTCTTCACTATGCAGTCCTTGCTGAATACACAACAGCTTCAGATGACTATGAAACACTTACTATTCTTATAAGTAAAAAATATTACATTATTACTGTCTACCTTCAATCTGCTGGTCAGTTTCATCTATTTAGTTCTTTTCTGTCATCCTTGCTTTTAGATCTTCACCTGAGAAAGGAAACTTCTATTTTAATAAGTGATTTCAATATCAATTTCCACAAACCAACCCCCAGTCTAAACTCACTAACGGATCTAACACTCCAAACCAGATTAAACCCCACAATAACTTCCTACACACTATTCAACAGCACATAATTCTATTTCCGCAATCGATTAGTGCTTCACTCGTCATATTGAAGGCACACTTAATTTACCGATATCCGATCATCTTCCAATTTTTTATATACACAAGTCTTCTTTAACTCCTGCCAATCCCCCGGCACCAAATGTACATAGATTAGTTACTCCCCACCGTTTAGCAATATTTCAGTCATTCCTCACTTTCACTTACTGGACTGAAATTTTGAGTAACTCCTATGAAATCAATTCACTTTTTGAAAAATTCGGTTCACATTTCCGCCTTGGCTATAACCATTACTTGCCTTTTATCACTTTTACCCCTCAAACACAGGACAAGCCATTCAATAAACCATTGCTAAATTCCTATATTTTTCGTCAAGTGGCGCACAAAAATTCTCTATATCGCAAGTATCGCCGCAATCCCAACCCGCATACCAACAAAGCATTTCGTACATTCTCTAATTTGCTAAAAAAAATCTAAAAAACTGCCAAACGTAACTACTTCGCACAATTATTTCAAGAAAAACTTTCAAAGAAGGTAAAATAGAAAATTAAAAACAATCTTTTATCAAGCTCCCAGTCATCGCGCTCCCTTTTCCCAGACCCTCGAAAAGGAACTCCAACCTTATTAACCGAGTTCCTTAAAACTCTTCTGCCCACTCCTCCCCAACCCCAGATCCCCCCTTATCCTTACCGATTTAATATCCCAACGCTCCCACTTTCCTTTTTTCCCACTCCCTCAACACTCGAAGAAGTCTCTAAAATAATTCCGCAAATAAAATCTTCAACTTCCTCTGATCCATTAGGTTTCCGCTCTGACGTTGTAATAGCAGCAAGAACAAGTCTAATAACTCCATTAGATCATACATTTAATACCTCGCTTGCCACTGGTTCTTTTCCTAACTCTCTCAAAACAGCCAAAAGTATCTATAAAAACGGCGACAATAATGACTATCACAATTACCGTCAAACCTCAACCTTGCCGACTTTCTCCAAAATATTCGAAAAGCTATACTTTTATCGGCTATCCAATTATATACTTAACAATAATCTACTATCACCTACACAACACGGTTTTTCTCCTAAACGTAGCACAGACACAGTTTGTTTTGAACTAATTGAATTCATAACTCTTCATATGACTAAAAAGCACTTTATAGTTTCACTATTTTTAGATTTTACTAAAGCCTTTGACTCTATATCCCACCAACTTCTAATCTACAAACTTTCCTCTTTCTTTAATCTTCGTGGTCCCCCATTAAACTGGCTTACAGAAGTTCTTTATAATCTTCTTCTATCTATATATCTATATATATAAAGAAGGATGTTTGTGGGTGGGTGGGTGGGTCTGTTTGTCTGTATGTTTTTTATACAAATCTACAGTTTTATTCCGATCTTGATAAAATTTCGCATACATGACCTTCAAAGCATGAGGAAGGTCACTGTCTACCTCAGATTTCGGAAAAATAATAAATATCGATAAAAAAAATCGATATTCATGGTTATGGCAAGGCATTTTAATGAGAAATATCTCATGACCAACAATGCAAGGCAAAGTTTGTGCAACAATATACCCATTGTGTTCGCATCAACAATGGTCTCAATGCGCAATTCACCAATAACAATGAGCACAGAATGATGATGTAATGTTAAAGCAATCTTTCCAAGAATTATAACAATGAACATAAAATGATGATGTAATAACAATGCATAGAATTCCTGTTATTCAGGCTTTTCTTAGAAAAGAGAGTTCTTAGTACTTAACAATTTCTTGAAAATCTTTAAAAATGATCAGTAACTGGAGATAATGGAGAGTTAGCAAACTATTGAGAAAGAGTGGAAAGACGACAGAGGAAGCACTCCTTTAGCTCCGTGATGTATTGAGCAAATGGGAAGCAAGTAAATAGAAGAATCGGCGACCGCTAGACTGCACAAAGTGATGAATGGCCAAGTTTTGCTTCAACACATCGAGAGAAGAGTGGAAATTGCAACAACACTAAGTATACATCTGAGGTAGGATTACGTGAGTAAGAAATTATTTAGACTAGCAGTGGCATCCTTGGAGAGGTCCAGCCATTGTGAGCCTTTAAAAAGATTTTTTTCGAATTTTCATTAAGAATTTTTACTGTATTAATTCTAAGCATTTTCATGTGTTTATTTTTAAGATATTGCAAAATTTAATTTAATTTTTTGAGATTGTTCTGTTTACATCCAAGTGTAATTATCCCGGGCAACGCCGGGTACCTTTGCTAGTATATATATAAAGAAGGATGTTTGTTTGTTTGTGGGTCTGTTTGTGGGTTTGTTTGTTTGTTTTTCATAAAAATCTACAGGTTTATTCCGATCTTGATAAAATTTCGCATACATGACCTTCAAAGCATGAGGAAGGTCACTGTCTACCTCAGATTTCGAGAAAATAATAATTATTGATAAAAAGTTGATATTCATGGTTATGGCAGGGCATATTAATGAGAAATATCTCATGACCAAAATGCAAGACAAAGTTTTTGCAACAATGGTATCAACACGCAATTCACAAACACTGCACGGAACAAAATAATATATCACATGGCCAACAATGCAAATAAAAGTTGGTGCAACAATAGTTAACAACAATGGTGTCAACACAAAATGCACCAACACTATGCAAGGATCAACAATATATGTCTCATGACCAACAAAGCAAGGCAAAGTTTTTGCAATATAGAATTCAATGCAAGGAATTCCTGTTATTCAGGCTTTTCTTAGAAAAGAGAATTGTTAGTACTTAACAAATTCTTGAAAATCTTTAAAAATGATCAGTAACTGGAGATAATGAGTTAGCAGACTATTGAGAAAGAGTGAAAGACGATAGAGGATGCACTCCTTTAGCTCCGTGCTGTATTGAGCAAATGGTAAGCAAGTAAATAGAAGAATCGGCGACCGTTAGACTACACAAAGTGATGAATGGCCAATTTTTGCTTCAAGACATCAAATGAAGAAAGGAAATTGCAACAACATCAAGTGTATATCTAGAGTAAGATTATATAAGTAAATAATTATTTAGACTAGAATGCATCCTTGGAGAGGTCCATCCATTGTGAGCCAAAAAAAAAAGTTTTTTTTCGGTAAATCATATCCCGGTATATCACCTAGATTGGATTATTTCAGTGACGAGGTAAATTCCTGTCTTTCGGATTTTTCTTAGAATGGATAGTCCTTTCGCTTTATAATGTAGTGATTGAGTTATTATTTAAGCAATTTGGAGGTTTAATTTAGTTTTTTAGGTTGTTCTGTTTACCTACAATAGTAATTATCCCGGGCAATGCCGGGTCCTCTGCTAGTCGCTCATATTTCTTAAGTATTCAAAATGTCTCCTCATCATTACTGATACGAAGTATCGGAGTTCCGCAGGGCTCTGTCCTCTCTCCATTGCTCTAATCTTTTCATGAATGATATAGCCGTAATACTAACTTCTCCAAACTTAATCCTATATGCGGACGACGCAACTCTGTTATTTGCTGACTCCAATACTACCAATCTAACCAACGCTATTAACCAAACCATATCCGCCCTAAATCATTGGAACTTAGTCAATCTAAATAATAATAATTATCAACTGGAGATGCTCTCCAAGCATAGGTAATGATTTTTCAATTGAAAAATGGAAGGAAAAATTCTGCGAACTGGATTCGAACCAGGAACCTCGATTATCGTGGCCGACGCCTCTACCAAATTTTCAATCAAGCATCTTCCATTTTTCAATCGAAAAATCATTACCTATGCTTGGAGAGTATCTCCAGTTAATAATTATTATTATTTACTTGTGAGTTCATCAACTTTCTGATGGTTTGGAGCGGAGAAAGTTCATCTCTATCTGCGGGCCAGGTTCCCGTCTCCCATTGGGCTTTCAACCGTGACAACTTGGTTGTCTTTAAGACACCTTGAGACGGTTTGGCTGTCCAGGTATCTGCGATAGCCCAATTGGTAGAGGCGTCGGCCATGATAGTCAATGTTCCCGTTTCGAATCCAGGTCGCAGAATTTTTCCTTCCATTTTTCAATCGAAAAATCATTTCAGTCAATCAGCTTACTAGAGGACTGCACCGGCGTGTTTCGCTCGCTCGAATCTGCCGTCCCGAGTAGGGCTTTGCTGCTAAACCCAACAGTCCACTAACTGCAAGGGGGGTTATAAATCTTGTTGCAAACTTCCAATTTGCCAATATACACTCAAAAAGATATTTAAAAAACTATATAAATTTAATATTACTTTCGGGGTATAAAAATAGGTAAACAAAATTTTTATCCCTCTCCTAAGGGATAAACTTTAAACCATAAAACCTACGTATATTCACAGTTGAATAACGCGAATCACGACAACTGGACTTCAATTCACTTTTTTTACGGAAAAAATTTTCCAACTAAAAATTTATAAGTTTATATAAATTAAATATTTGTTTGTAAAAGTAATAACGAATACACGAATCTAGAAGCTTGCAGTCAGCTTCGTTTGCACGTTTAAAACAGTTCGTCCCACTGCCCCCTTCCTAGGATAAACAGAACCGAGCGAACGACGCTCGAAATATCCTATCCCTTACCGTTGGTAAATCTAACAGTCTTTTTCGCTCGTTCTATCACGACCATTTGCTACCTAGCGGATTTTATAGTAATATTTTTCTGCCGTCCGAAAAATATGTGAATGCCGTCCTCTACTGCTTACCTTTAAGCTCAATAAAACAAAATACATGTTATTCTTTCAGCGCAATAAATTAAATGTTTTAACTGAATTACTCACACTCATTATCGGTCACCGATACTTTTAAGTACTTAGGCATACTAACTAAACTTAACAAAAGACAAATAATGATCTCCCACCCTATATTCTAATCCTTTTCTATAATTACCTGATACACTCGGCGCTGTGCTATGGAATTCAATTTTGGGGCTCCACTACAAATGCAAATCTCCTACGCCTTTTCCGTTTACAAAAAAGGTTCCTAAGAACTATACTTAACATCAGATTACCCAATTCCGTTTCAAGCATTTTAGTCGACTAAGCATCACAACTATTTACCAAATCTATATCATTCAAGTTTGCACATTCGTCTACAAAATAATAATCATTATCTAATTCTTACTACACCTTTAGAAATAGCTCACCAGCAAAACATACAAAACTACTCTACTCGACTAACAAACTTAGACTCCCATCTGCTAGGAGTAATTACCAACAACGTTGCTTCTCATATGCTGCCAATAAATGGTGGAATAGTTTACCGGAACAAGTTCGCTCATCCCCTACAAACTCAACTTTCAAAAATTTACTGAAAAACTCCTTTTTAACCTACAATCCACTTGCTAAAACGAATTCCCTTTTTATTGTCTGAATAATTATTATTTATAACCCTGGACTTTCTATAACAGCAATGTTTATTATATTCTGTTGTTACACTGGTGGAGAAAAGTTTGGGAAGTCGTTGTTTTCCATGAAATTTCAACAGTAGAAA
>JAHWFO010081600.1:231305-269744 GCA_023313115.1 Rhysida immarginata | reverse complement strand
TTATTATTATTATTATTATAATCTTTCAACCTATATTGTAATTTGAAAATTATGAATAATACATTATTCTATCCTGAGACCCCACACGTCGGTGCTGGCCATACAGGCTCTGGACCAGGATCAATGTAATGTAATAAATATATATTTTATTATTATTATTATTATTATTATTATTATTATTATTATTATTATTTAAAAAATTGCAATAAATTTATATATGTATTTCTTTTCTACTGGTAATACCGTTAATGGAGATTTTACAGTTTTACTGGAAATATTTTACAGTTTTATCTAGCAAAGGTACCCGGCGTTGCCCGGGATAATTCCACTTGGATGTAAACAGAACAATCTCAAAAAATTAAATTAAATTTTGCAGTATCTTAAAAATAAACACATGAAAATGCTTAGAATTATTACAGTAAAAATTTTTAATGAAAATTCGAAAAAAAACTTTTTAAAGGCTCACAATGGCTGGACCTCTCCAAGGATGCCACTGCTAGTCTAAATAATTTCTAACTCATGTAATCTTACCTCAGATGTATACTTAGTGTCGTTGCAATTTCCACTCTTCTCTCGATGTGTTGAAGCAAAACTTGGCCATTCATCACTTTGTGCAGTCTAGCGGTCGCCGATTCTTCTATTTACTTGCTTCCCATTTGCTCAATACATCACGGAGCTAAAGGAGTGCTTCCTCTGTCGTCTTTCCACTCTTTCTCAATAGTCTGCTAACTCCCCATTATCTCCAGTTACTGAGCATTTTTAAAAATTTTCAAGAAATTGTTATGTACTAAGAACTCTTTTTTCTAAGAAAAGCCTGAATAACAGGAATTCTATGCATTGTTACAAATTGAAACTTTTCCATATTACATCATCATTTTATGTTCATTGTTATAATTCTTGGAAAGATTGCTTTAACATTACATCATCATTCTGTGCTCATTGTTATTGGTGAATTGCGCGTTGATACCATTGTTAATGCGAACACAATGGGCCTATTGTTGCACAAACTTTGCCTTGCATTGTTGGTCATTAGATATATATTGTTGGTTCATGCAGTGTGTTTATGAATTGCGTGCTGATACCATTGTTGATACCTATTGTTGTACCAACTTTGCCTTGCATTGTTGGTCATGAGATATTTCTCATTAATATGCCTTTCCATAACCATGAATATCGATTTTTTCTCGATATTTATTATTTTTCCGAAATCTGAGGTAGACAGTGACCTTCCTCATGCTTTGAAGGTCAAGTATGCAAAATTTCATCAAGATCGGAATAAAACTGTAGATTTGTATAAAAAACATACAGACAAACAGACCCACTCAACCACCCACAAACATCCTTCTTTATATATATAGATAGATTATTATTATTATTATTATTATTATTATTATTTAAAAAATTGCAATAAATTTATATATGTATTTCTTTTCTACTGGTAATACCGTTAATGGAGATTTTAGAGTTTTACTGGAAATATAAAATCCGGCAATATTGATAATCCTTGTGTAATTCTAAATACAATTTATACATTTAAGTTTAAATTTTAAAATCGTTTTTTTGCTCGTATTTTACAGAAACATAAAGCAGTTCATATATATTCGCTTACAAATGGAAACCGGTGAATACGTTGTAAAAGAGGAAATGCAAAAATATAAAGTAAATACTGAATGCCTAAAGGTTTTAGATAATTATTTCATTAACGTTGTAATAGATTTAAATCTTACATTTGTGTATTTTAATGATGTCAACTACAATAAAGACTAGATCGACTCTCAATGAGCACGTCGCATTTCAAACGTGTGTAAGAAAATCAAAAGCACCAGACATATTTTTCGATAAATTTGGTGGACTCACGTTCAAACCAATGATGTCGACTTCAGTATTGTTGTTGACATCATTTCATTAAATATACATTCATGATATTTGTTTTTAAAGCTTTCTCTTGAAATTCCACTGCAAAAGAAAATCAGTATAATTCTCGGAGAGTTAAAATACTATTTTCAGCTTATTTAATGTTCAAAATTATCCTATACTTTACTGAATGGCTACCAGACATATGCACGATGATATTCATTTGCAGACAATACTTTAGACATGTGCTTGTGTTAACGCGCTCATGGGAGGTTCGATCCAGTGTTTATTAAGTACCGAATGATGGAGCGGTGTTTTTACAATGTCCGTCCGTCTGTCTGTCACTTTGATAATTTTTGCATTTTTGTAGTAGAAGGTTGAAATTGGGAAAGTAGCTTACTATGAGCATCTGTGCCTTCCCTATTTAGCTGGGTTTTGATTAGTGTACTGGGGTCGAAATTACGGGGATGGTAGTTAAAGGGGATCGAGTGATCATTGTGGTATTTAAATACACTGTCTATCTAAAAGTAACGGACACTATCGATTTTATACGGTTTTTCGATTATTTAGAAAAGTACTTGACGAATTATCCTGAAACTTCATGGGTTTAAAGTGTCTTTTACACCTCAAATTTCAGCGAACGTTTTGCCTAGAAGGCAAATAGGGGACTAGAAACAAAGTGAACCCGAAAATAATGACTGGAATCACCGTGTAAAATATAAAGCTTGAAATGCGTTATAGATGTATCAAATGATTGAGAAGCTCCTTTTACTTATCTGTGTCTACTTGTATGAGGATACAACCTATATTCATGGAGATATAAAATTTTTTTTAAAAAAATCGAAATGTTTTTTGTAAAGTTTTTGTTTATAACATGAAGGGGTTTCAAACCAATGCAATACGGTTTTCATGAAAGTTGACAAACTACAGTAGAGACAGCTCTGTGCAATCTTAATATAAAAATATTTAATATTTGATGAAATATGAGCTTTTTTTACTAAATAATGTTTAACTGCGCATGCGCAAGAGCTCTCGAAATGTGTTTTGCATAATTTATTAAGCAAATGTATAGAGCTATTCTTGTAAAAAGCTGAACCAAATATCGCGTAAATTCTGAAAGACCTCGCCGATAGAATGAGTTGGATTTCAGTTGCTCTCAAAAATGAACAAAACGATAAGGGATTTTCTCCAAATGTTTATTTTTGGATCAGACATAAGTATCAACTTCTTCTCTTTGCTGATATGAAGGCATACTGATCTCATACTGATTTCATATCAGCATAAGGAGAAGAAGTTGATACTGGTGTCCGGTCCAAAAATAAGAATTTGATGAAAACCTCCTATCGTTTTGTTTATTTTTGAAAGCAACTGAAATTCAAGTCATTCTGTCGGCGATGTCCTTCTGAATTTTCACGATATTTGCTTGGGCTTCATACAAGAGTAGCTCTATGCAATTGTTTAATAATGTTAATAGAATTGTAATAGATTGAGCTGTTCAAGAGAGATTTTTATTTTTAGAGGAAAAAAATTTTATGCATTTTTACTACAGAGACAAAAGAACAAGAAGTGACGATTACTAAAAAGGCAACAACAAAACAGCGGCATCACCACCGCGTGTATACTTACCAATAAAAATCTTAATGCTATCTATCAACAATGGTCTGATAACATTTTGAACATAATTCTCAAGATGAATAAAGCAAATATTCACAAATTACCCCCATTTTCTTAATTCATCTTGAGACTTAGAAATTTTACATATTTAGAATGCATTATCTTCTGCAAACCTTTAGTAAATAGATCGGCAACATTTTCTTTAGACGAAATGTAAGATAATGACATTAAATCGTTTTCAATAAATTGACGTACAAAATGGTATGAAATAACAATATGCTTAGTTGTTGTATTTTCCACTTCATTATTAGAAATCATAATAGTTGATTTGTTATCACATAACACTATAAAAGGTTTTGGTAAAAATTGACTTAATTGCAATTCAGAAATAAACATCGCAAACCATTTAACTTCTTTAGCTGCATTGGCCAAAGCAACATACTCCGCTTCCATAGTGGATGTTGTTACACATTTCTGCTTTGATGATTTCCAAATAATAGCGTTATTACCAATCATCACACATAGCCCAGAAAAAGAATGATGGTCATCGATGTTACCCGCCCAATCGGCATCTGAGAAAAATCTTAAATTAATAGCATCCTTAGAATAATATAAGGAATAATCAATAGTGCCCTGTAAATACCGAAGCACACGCTTCGCTGCTGTGCAGTGTTTCTGCCCTGGATTGGAAGAAAATTGCGACAGTTTATTAACTGTATATAGGATATCAGGTCAGGTAGACAAAGCTAAAAACATTAATGAACCAATAAGTTCCCGATAAGGATTTTTTTTCATATTTTCTATGTCACCAGATGTTATAGGACAATCTCTTTGTGACAACACTAATCCTGGTTCCAATGGGGTAGTAGATGGTTTACAATCCCACATACCAAAACGTTTTAGAGTAGACTTAATGTATGTGGATTGGTTGAGAAATAAATTACCATCAGTATCTTTAAATACTTTCATACCCAACAAATAAGTAATGTGACCAAGATCTTTAATTTCAAATTTATCATTCAACATTTTATAGAACCATTGAATCGTTGACTCCTTATCAGTAAAAATGGCAATATCATCAACATATATCACTACTATGGTTGCTGCATTCAAACTATAAAAGTAGTTTACTGCCTCAAATGGGCGCATATTAATGAGGTGGGCGTGGCCTAATCCAGCCAATCAGCGTGCAGCATTCGTATCACGTGACTCCCCACCACCCCTATTTCTTGACGTCACAGCCAATCCGCGTGCAGAAGTCAACTCACGTGACCCACCACCTCATCTCTCCTGTTTTTTGGGTGTGGGTCTTTAATTGGGCGTTGGCCCTTTAATTAGGCGTTGGCCATTTAATTTGGGCGTTGGCCTTTTAATTTGGACGTTGGTTTTTTAATTTGGGCGTTGGCCTTATAGTTTGGGCGTTGGCCCTTTAATTTGGGCGTTGGCCTTTATTTGGGTGGGGCCTGAAATAAAATTAATTTTATAAGCCTCTGATATACCCCTGGTGCTATAAGGGTGGAAGATTAGAGGGGTCCTAATGCTCTCAGCAAAAGCCACTTAGGTGATTCTGGCTTACAAGTGAACACCTGTTGACACGCTTATAAACCCTACTTTCCGGCTAGGAGGTTCGGTACTGGCCCCTCAGCGGATTACCTAATTACTAATTCACTATTGTTTCTCGGGTAACCAAATTTTTTCCAAACTCTTTTACAGTTTCTTCTACGACTGCTGTTTCAAGATGTTTTGTTTTGTTTTTTTTTTAATTTTCAACTAATGGATACATTGTTTCAATGGACAGGTGTGCACCTGAGTAGGGGCTAATACTGTCTAAAAATGTGGGACTGAACTCTCATATACCTGTTTATAAATAAATAAATAAATAAATACAGAGGTGTTCTTTACATAACTTAATTTAAATTTTGGTCATGGATGAGGCATTTTCTAACCCCGCTAATGCTGCCGGTTTTGGTGGTGTGAAAGGTTTAGCTAAACAAACAAATCATTCTGAAAAAGAGACACGTGAATGGTTAAGGGGTATGAGAACTTATACGCTACATAAACCGGTACGTCACCATTACCCACGTAATCGCATGCGTGTATATGCGCCATTTGAGCAATTTCAAGTGGACTTGGTTGATCTGACCAGTCTGTCAAAACAGAACGATGGTTATAAATTTCTACTTACCTGCATCGACGTTTTCTCGCGCTATGTGTGGGTCATTCCTCTAAAAACGAAGAGGGGACTTGAACTTCAGAAAGCCTTTCAAAAAATTTTCACACTCGGCAGTGTTCCTGTAAAAGTGAACAGCGATAAAGGGAAGGAATTTTTAAACAAACACGTTCAAGATTATTTTAAAGCACTCGACGTCGATTTCTTCACCACAGAATCGGATTTGAAAACCGCTACGGTCGAACGATTCAACCGTACGTTAAAAACGAGGATGTTTAAGTTTTTTACATTTACCAACAAAAACAGATACATCGACGTCTTACCTGATCTCGTGTTAAGCTACAACCACCGCAATCACAGAGCCCTGGGTATGGCACCAGCTGATGTCAATGAACGAAATGCCCCAGCTCTATGGCTGAAACAACAGAGTTATTATACAGCAGCACCACAAACCAATCCAAGATTGCAAGTCGGCGATTACGTACGTATTTCGAAAGTGAAAAACATATGTGATAAAGGCTATCTTCCAAACTGGACAGAGGAGGTGTTTGAGGTTTCAAAAATCATTTATAGAAAACCTGTTGTGTATAAAATTAAAGATTACGATGGTAGCGAGATCTCAGGTGTATTCTACGATCAGGAGTTACAAAAGGTGAAAAAACCCGAAGTTTTTAACATTGAACAGATTATTCGCTGGCGCACGAGGCGTGGTGTTCGCGAAGCTTTTGTGAAATGGCAAGGTTACCCGACCAGCATGAACAGCTGGGTGCGAGAGATTGATCTTTTAAATGCTTGACAAGAGGCAATTGACAGCAGTTAGGTCCGAGTACAGCCATCATGTATGAAGACACGGATTTTTATGTTACGCTACCATCAAATACACCTACGAGTGAACAAATTCATACCAATACAACAGCTGATTTTATCACAAGACTGCCGAGGACGTTACGTTTCCAAGGGCGATGGGAGGTTGGTTTATCGGAAACACATTTCCCAGCCCTCTTCAAGAACATTACGACGGTAAACAACACTTACTTAAAAATTCTCGAAGGGTATTATGATAGTCGTAGGGACGTTGTTGAGGCGCTCGCTAAGTTGATTCCCTCGAAAGAACAGGCTTTTTACAAAATCAATCTCACACCTAACAAATGTTTTCATTTCAAATGCACAGAAGGTCGCTATATTAGTTTTAGCGAGGGTTTATGTTACACATTGGGTTTACAGGCTGAACTTTCCGACTTGGAACTCGTTATCGGTGAGGGTTCAATCCCGATAGATCTTACACGTGGCATACATGGTTATTATCTGTATACAGACATCATACAACCGCAGGTTGTGGGTAACACATTCGCTCCGCTCCTACGAATCATACCCGTTTCACATGCCAGACGAGAAGTGATTTATCACCCGACTACTTTCCCTTAAGTAAAAACGTCATTGACACGATTGAAATCGCGGTTCATTCCGACCACGGTGATTTACTCGCGTTTTTAACAGGTAAAACCATAGTGAAATTACATTTTCGTAAGAAACAACTGTAGTGCGGGGTTGATTTCTTTTTTCTCTCCTCCTCAATTACTTCAAGATGCATATCCCCTATCAACCGAGCCAAGAAGTAATATCGCGTTACTATTTAAACCAGAGAGGGAATGGTTTACCTGTGTTTAGAGGGTCGGTTTACCAGAGAGGCAATGGGATTGGTTCAGTATTTTCAAATCTGTTTCGCTTGGCAACGCCTTTACTCAAATCCGTGGGCAAGATTCTCGGTCGGCATGCCCTAAAGGGTGGTGTTTCCGTTTTTAATGATGTCATACATGGTCAAAATTTTAAACAGTCGTTGTCGTCACGAATGAAAGAAGGTGGAGGTAATGCCATGCAGGAAATGGGTGCTAGAGTTCAGAGAGGTAGAGGTCGTGTTAAAAGACGAAATTCGGCATTTCCTACTCATTCACATGTAAAAAGACCCAGAGGCAACAGCGTGGAGACCTTTCTAAAGAGTGAATACAGACCAAGAAGTCGAGTGCAGCGTTCAAAAAAGCTGAAAAACGGGCAGAAGAAACAGAAGAAGAAGAAGAGGAAGAAACAGAAGAAGTCGACAAAAACACAGGCAAAACTACGTTCTAAGCTGATTTTAAACATACGTCCTTTATCATCGGTTTTCGCCTAATACATACGTAATCATGGCATCAATGATACACCAGCTGAGCACTGAATTTCTCAACAACGATCTCGACATTTTTTCTATACCACACACGAGTGGCCAACAGGAAAAGCGGCACGTCACGGGGTACCAGCCAACAGCCATCATCAGCCAAGACGGGCCTATTGAATTCTACGTACCTGGTTTGGCAGATTTTTACACGGATCTCGATCAATCTACATTAAACTTAGAAGTCGTTATCAAGAAAGGGGACGGACCGTTACCAGCTGGTGATAAAACAGGACCTGTGAACCTTTTCTTACATTCGCTATTCTCACAAGTCGATTGCTATCTAGGTGATACGTTAGTTAGTGATAGTAATAACTTATATCTGTACAGAGCTTATTTTGAAACTCTTTTGAACTATGGGCAGACTTCTAAACAAAGTCAACTCACAACAGCAGGGTATTGTAAAGACACGAGCGGTAAAATGGACAATGCTGACGATGCAAACAATGGGTTTAAGTTACGTAAAAGACTCGCAAGAAATGGCGTTTACTACATGGAAGGCCCGCTCCATTTAGACATCTTTCGGCAGGGTCGATTGCTACTAAACTATACGGATTTTCGTCTGAGGCTTTACAGAAGTAAACCCTCCTTTGCTCTGATGTCTGATGTAGCTAACCCTAATTATCAGATTACAATCCGAAAAGCAACGCTGAATGTCGAGAGAGTTAAAGTTAACACAGCCACGCTATTAGCACATGCAAAGACTCTGCAAACCACTAACGCGTTTTACCCTATCGGACGGGTTGAAATGAGGTCCGTGAGTATTGTTATGGGAACTAGAAACCACGTCACACAGAACTTAATTACCGGCCAGATTCCCTCCCGGTTGATTTTTGCATTTACATCGAGTGAAGCCCGGAATGGTTCTTTTACTTCGAATCCATTCAACTTTCAACATTTCAATCTATCTTTCTTCTCCCTCTCATTGGATACTCATGCAATACCTCTAAACCCTCTGACACCGAATTTTTCCTCTGGGTCATACTTGAGAGAGTTTGTTCATTCCATGAAAGCACTTGGGATTTGGAAAGAAGACAGATGTTGACATCAGTCAGTTCTATTACGGTTCTGGTTACACATTTCTGGCCTTTGATCTTTCGGGGGACAGGAATTATTATACAGATAGATATAACCTTATACTTAACAGTACGTTAAGCATTGAAGTTCAGTTTTCCGAACCATTAGCTAATTCGGTGAATCTGATTGCTTATTGTCAACATCAGAATCTCCTGGAAATCAATAAAGACAGAACCGTGAGCTTCGATTTCACAAATTAAGAACGATGGATACGCAAGAGCTGTGGAGGGCTGTCGAGAGAGATCCATTCACATGTACTATGGCAAGAGGCGTTTTCCCGGCGGACTTGGTGCTTCAACTCAAACCTCTGCATCCAGCTTTACTCATTGCTAATACGGATGATTCCAGCAAGCCAGGCTCGCATTGGGTGGCTTTTTTTATACCGTTCTCCAAACAAGCATACATCTTTGATTCTTTCGGAATGTTTCCTCAACCGCAATTCCACCAGTTCATGCTTATGCACTCGGAAAAACGGATCTACAACACGAGAATAGTGCAACATCAGACGTCTGACACATGCGGTCATCACTGTCTACATTACCTGAAATTAGCAGCCAGAGGTTATTCTACGGCAGACATCTTGAACAACACTTATACAAATGAACTGCTTATGAACGACTTACTCGTGAAATGCGAAATCATCCAAGACGAATATACAAGCAACTCTGAATTTAAAATCTGTCAAAAGGCCAAATGGAACCAATGTTGCAAGCCTTTAAATTATTCTAATTATTATTATTATTATTATTATTATTATTATTATTATTATTATTATCTGTTTTATACAATTTTCAATTCAATTTTCTGTATATTCATTTGTTCAAATAAACTTTTTTGTATTCAGCTTGAATTTGTTTGTTTGTGGTTACTTTTAATAAATAAATAAATAAATAAAATAAATAAATAAATTACACAATAAACGGTTTTCACACATTGAATTACATTTTTATTCAATTCAATTTTTATTTTTTTACAGACGTTAAAATAAATTTTATCATTTGCAATACAGCCTAATATTTTACGTTAAATTGTTATTTATCATAATGTAACGAAGGGAGCTTTGGCGTGTCAGATGCATGACAGGGCGGTACACGGGATTCACGATTAATTCTTCGGGAATGTTGACATGATGTATCACGTCGGTAAACAGGGTTCGCCCAGGTAGAGGTTTCTTCAGGTCGGGGATGGGTGATAATACGTCTTGTATTAAACTTTTAATGTTCGATCCTCGTATTGATTTACCTCCGATTGACACAGTTCCTTTTTTATTCCATGTGATAACATCAGGTCTCTTTCGTAGTGTCTCTATGAAACGTGTACGTGGGGAAGGCAGCTCAGCAGGCAAACTCACTATGTTACCCGGCCGTCTGTCCTCGTCGTAGGCCTCTTCGAATCCGCTAGCAATGGCGATATCACGGTCGGCGAGGGTTTTTTCTTTTAAGTCTGCAGACGTGCGAAAATCGGGTGAATAGACGAGTTGTTGTGGATACAGATAAGTAGGTGTTTCTTGAACGGATTGCGGTGATGGCGTTTGTGGTATTAAAGACGGGTTTGAAGGTGGTTGAGGGTCGGTTTGGGTTGAAAGACTTGTTCGTTTCGAATGAGCTTCACGACGCCTTGCTCTTAGATATTTTTGAAGTGTATTTAAATAAAGATCCATTTTCTGATGCACATTCAAATGTGATGCTTTTAAAATCTCATTGATTTGAGAATCCAATTGTTTATTACGTTTTTTTTCAACATCATTAACCACACTAGGTTCAACCTTAGGTTGACCATGTTCCACGAGGCGCGATGACACAGGGACGCTCTGGTTCGTAGCGTGAAGGAACCTTTGATATTCGTGAGCCGGTAGTAAAACGTACTTTTGCATGTTCTTAACTAATTAATTTATTCAAAATAGGTGCAGCTACGCTTCCTAACAAAAGAGGTAACAAGAATCCGTTCCCACATTGGTTCAGATAAGACTTCTTGGCCCTTAATGAAATTTTTTATGGGCTAAACCTTTTATTTTCCGCAAATGTTGTTTAATGGATGGTGTCCAGTCGACTCTACGATGTAGAATGTTATGACAGATCTCGCACAATGCTTTAACTTGATTAAGAGTGGCATGTTGCATTAATACTTTCCTATGCTGAGGAGACGAGTGTTTCAAAGCTCCTAGAAAATGACGATGTTTCACAACCAGAGGAATCATTGTTGTATCAACACCCTATTCAGCCGATTTAAAAATGACGGTCGGCGGTATTAAACCCGCGCTTTATCCGCATAAACCACGATAGGTTTTTCGGGCGGGAAAATCTTACTACGCAATCTCAGAACATCAGGACAACTCTGAGTTAAATCAAGCAGTAAATAACTATGGGGTTCCCGAGTGGCATCTTTAAAGGCTTCGATGAGTAAGCGTCCGTAACCTGTTTGCGAGGCCAAGGTGCGAATCTGTCCTACGTCTCTAGATGACTTTAGTAGAAAGATGAACTGGGTATTTAAACTTATTGTACGGATGATTTTCGAATGAGCAAAGAGGTTCTGAGTTATTAACAACACAGATGATGACTGTAGCGCGTGTAGATTTTCTCAACAAGGTTGTTGTTTTTCACCTCATTTAATAAATCGTCTAAAATCAGTAAAGCCTGTTCAGGTATGCGTTCGTGTATCAATTTTTATCCGGCACCCCGGCATGAAACTTAATGTTAGGTAGGTTCAGATTTTTAACAACCGGCGGGATTAAAGCTCCATAGCAGCAAATTATTTCCGTAGGCGGCGGGTCCATCACTTCATCTCTATACAGTACTTCAACATTTGAGCTACTAAGGTACTCTTGCCGCTCCCAGAACTACCAGCGACAAGAGCCGAAAAGTATTGCGTAAATTTAACCGTTGCATTTATTTCCATGATGAAAAAGGAGGGGCGATAGAGAAAAACTGCTGAAAGAGTTTACAAATGTTGAATGTTGAATGACGCAAATCTCTTTTAAACGCTCTTTATTTCAAAAGTCACAACTTATGTAATTCATACTCAGCGCAATTATCCAAGGTACAGTTTATCACAAAGGGATTACAGGTAAGAATGTTTTTGGCAAAGCCAGAATTGCTCCATAGACGGTTTTTACGATTGCGGAATCTCTCCATAGACGGGTTTTACGATTGCGGAATTTCTCGGTAGACCGTTTTTACGATTACGGAATTTCTCGGTAGACCGTTTTTATGATTGCGGTATTTCTCTGTAGACGGTTTTCGCGGTGTCGATATTTGTCGTTAAAGCGTTTTATCTTACGTGAAACATCACCAAATAAACTCGTACTCCACAACGTTTTTAAACATCACCTACAAATGATTTATTTTCGAGGATGATTATCCGTCTGGGTGATGGTGTTATTATCAACATAATGCATCAGTTTTAAAATTTAAAATTAATGCTTGTAAAGGTGTTGCCAAGCGAAACAGATTTGAAAATACTGAACCAATCCCATTGCCTCTCTGGTAAACCGACCCTCTAAACACAGGTAAACCATTCCCTCTCTGGTTTAAATAGTAACGCGATATTACTTCTTGGCTCGGTTGATAGGGGATATGCATCTTGAAGTAATTGAGGAGGAGAGAAAAAAGAAATCAACCCCGCACTACAGTTGTTTCTTACGAAAATGTAATTTCACTATGGTTTTACCTGTTAAAAACGCGAGTAAATCACCGTGGTCGGAATGAACCGCGATTTCAATCGTGTCAATGACGTTTTTACTTAAGGGAAAGTAGTCGGGTGATAAATCACTTCTCGTCTGGCATGTGAAACGGGTATGATTCGTAGGAGCGGAGCGAATGTGTTACCCACAACCTGCGGTTGTATGATGTCTGTATACAGATAATAACCATGTATGCCACGTGTAAGATCTATCGGGATTGAACCCTCACCGATAACGAGTTCCAAGTCGGAAAGTTCAGCCTGTAAACCCAATGTGTAACATAAACCCTCGCTAAAACTAATATAGCGACCTTCTGTGCATTTGAAATGAAAACATTTGTTAGGTGTGAGATTGATTTTGTAAAAAGCCTGTTCTTTCGAGGGAATCAACTTAACGAGCGCCTCAACAACGTCCCTACGACTATCATAATACACTTCGGGAATTTTTAAGATGCACTGTTCTGGGGTGTCAGGTGCATCAAAAATAACACAGCTGATAAATCCGTCATCTCTGTCGTTTAAGGACATAGTAATAGGCATTTTCAATTTCTTGTTCAGAAACCTAGCCGGTATAAATCCATTGTTGACAGCTGCTGGGAATTCGATGAACTGTGTTGAGGACCCCGTAACAATCTTTGTCTCGATACCTGCCTTTCTAAAACTATCTTTTAGAAAATCAATTGCAGCTACCCTATTTTGCAGTTTCGTACTCTTAAATTCAACAATTTTTTGGTATAGAGGTGCCGACTTGGGATACCTTAACGTAACAGAAAAATCGGACACCCACTTAAACGGCCGGTTGTAATCAGGAGTTAGAGAGAAACGGTCCTCGTAGTAAATGTTTGGCGAAACATTGAACAACTTACAGAATTCGGGCGTGTTAAAGCGAATCCCGACATTCAGAGGCAAACTCATGATGACGTTTTGGTCTAAAGAAGGGTTATGGTAAATGAGAACATCTTTCAAATAGGCTTGTAACACCAATTCAACTTCGATTATAAAAGATTGGAATGTCGGAATTCTTACTGGTGAGAAAATGCTGAAATCGATTTGTTCATCTAGGCGATCAGCCTTGAAACCTATTTCGAAAGTGTTGTTTACCGTCGTAATGTTCTTGAAGAGGGCTGGGAAATGTGTTTCCGATAAACCAACCTCCCATCGCCCTTGGAAACGTAACGTCCTCGGCAGTCTTGTGATAAAATCAGCTGTTGTATTGGTATGAATTTGTTCACTCGTAGGTGTATTTGATGGTAGCGTCACATAAAAATCCGTGTCTTCATACATGATGTCTGTACTCGGACCCAACTGCTGTCAATCGCCTCTTGTCAAGCATTTAAAAGATCTATCTCTCGCACCCAGCTGTTCATGCTGGCCGGGTAACCTTGCCATTTCACAAAACTTCGCGAACACCACGCCTCGTGCGCCAGCGAATAATCTGTTCAATGTTAAAAACTTCGGGTTTTTTCACCTTTTGTAACTCCTGATCGTAGAATACACCTGAGATCTCGCTACCATCGTAATCTTTAATTTTATACACAACAGGTTTTCTATAAATGATTTTTGAAACCTCAAACACCTCCTCTGTCCAGTTTGGAAGATAGCCTTTATCAAATATGTTTTTCACTTTCGAAATACGTACGTAATCGCCGACTTGCAACCTTGGATTTGTTTATGGTGCTGCTGTATAATAACTCTGTTGTTTCAGCCATAGAGCTGGGGCATTTCGTTCATTGACATCAGCTGGTGCCATACCCAGGGCTCTGTGATTGCGGTGGTTGTAGCTTAACACGAGATCAGGTAAGACGTCGATGTATCTGTGTTTGTTGGTAAATGTAAAAAACTTAAGCATCCTCGTTTTTAACGTACGGTTGAATCGTTTGACCGTAGCGGCTTTCAAATCCGATTCTGTGGTGAAGAAATCGACGTCGAGTGCTTTAAAATAATCTTGAACGTGTTTGTTTAAAAATTCCTTCCCTTTATCGCTGTTCACTTTTACAGGAACACTGCCGAGTGTGAAAATTTTTTGTAAGGCTTTCTGAAGTTCAAGTCCCCTCTTCGTTTTTAGAGGAATGACCCACGCATAGCGCGAGAAAACGTCGATGCAGGTAAGTAGAAATTTATAACCATCGTTCTGTTTTGACAGACTGGTCAGATCAACCAAGTCCACTTGAAATTGCTCAAATGGCGCATATACACGCATGCGATTACGTGGGTAATGGTGACGTACCGGTTTATGTAGCGTATAAGTTCTCATACCCCTTAACCATTCACGTGTCTCTTTTTCAGAATGATTTGTTTGTTTAGCTAAACCTTTCACAACCACCAAAACCGGCAGCATTAGCGGGGTTAGAAAATGCCTCATCCATGACCAAAATTTAAATTAAGTTATGTAAAGAACACCTCTGTATTTATTTATTTCCTTATTTATAAACAGGTATATGAGAGTTCAGTCCCACCTTTTTAGACAGTATTAGCCCCTACTCAGGTGCACACCTGTCCATTGAAACAATGTATCCATTAGTTGAAAATTAAAAAAAACAAAAAAAACAAAACATCTTAAAACAGCAGTCGTAGAAGAAACTGTAAAAGAGTTTGGAAAAAATTTGGTTACCCGAGAAACAATAGTGAATTAGTAATTAGGTAATCCGCTGAGGGGCCAGTACCGAACCTCCTAGCCGGAAAATAGGGTTTATAAACGCGTCAACAGGTGTTCACTTGTAAGCCAGAATCACCTAAGTGGCTTTTGCTGAGAGCATTAGGACCCCTCTAATCTTCCACCCTGGTGCTGGTGCTGGTGGAGCACCAGGGGTATATCAGAGGCTTATAAAATTAATTTTATTTCAGGCCCCACCCAAATAAAGGCCAACGCCCAAATTAAAAGGCCAACGCCCAAATTAAAAGCCAACCCCCAAATTAAAGGGCCAACGCCCAAATTAAAAGGCCAACGCCCAAATTAAAAGACCAACGCCCAAATTAAAAGGCCAACGCCCAAATTAAATGGCCAATGCCTAATTAAAGGGCCAACGCCCAATTAAAGACCCACACCCAAAAAACAGGGGAGATGAGGTGGTGGGTCACGTGAGTTGACTTCTGCACGCGGATTGGCTGTGACGTCAAGAAGGAGGGGAGGAGGGGTAGTGGGGGGTCACGTGATACGAATGCTGCACGCTGATTGGCTGGATTAGGCCACGCCCACCTCATTAATATGCACCCATTTGAGGCAGTAAACTACTTATAAACACAAGTTGATGACAACAATCGTTTAAAACCAATTTAAATTAAATATTCATTGAGGGTTGAATGCCAATTATAACCTGATTGTTTTAACCCATAAATAGATTTTTGCAAACGGACAGCTTTCCCATGACATTTTCATAGCCTGGTGGAATGTTCATGTAAAGTTCCTCTTTAAGTTCACTGTTCAAGTAAGCACATTTTATGTCAAACTGACGAGTGTGCCAACTTAAAAGAACACTTAAAGCTAATAGTATGCGAAAGACATATATATTGGCAACAGGTGCATAAGTTTTTTCATAATCATTTGGTTTCTGTGAAAAACCTTGCGCAACAAGTCGAGCTCGATAACGATAAACATTACCTGCAGCGTCTTTCTTAACACGAAATACCCAACGACAACCTATGCATCTTTTTCCTGGCGGTTGGTCTACGTCTGTCCAAGTACCAAGCTTGCAGTGACAGTCTAATTCTTCATCTATTGCTTCTTCCATTTGTGGGCTTGTGGGGAAGCTAGTGCATCTTCATAAGTTACAGGTTCGATGACTTCCACTACGTTGAGCTGAATTGGTTCCTTGGGCTTACCAGCCCTTCCGTAGGGGTTTCGCACTAGTTTGGATTTTCGTGGTCGACCTCTTTTGCGTCGTTCAATGGATTCCGTGGAAGTGACAACAGTATCGACCCGGCCATCATCTAGGACATCAGCAACCGATGAACTGTCATCACTCTCTGATATGATTGGAGGTGATGTCTTCTCCGGAATGGTAGCGCCCTCAGATGCACGACTATTTTCGGAAAAGTCTATCCATATGCGATTGAATCTAAATGGTTCCACCTCAACTTCTTGAGTCCATTCAGATCCAAGTTTAGTTTCATCAAACTTCACGTGTTTGCTCTGTACAACGCCTGGGAGCTTCGGAAACCATAGTCTTTACCCCTTAGTCTGGGAGGAGTAGATGACTAAAATGGCGGGATAAGCTCGATCATCAAGCATTTTTCTCCGTTCCGCCGGAATGTGTACATATGCCAAACAACCATAAGCCCGAAGATGACGAACACTTAGTTTTCTTTTGACCCATATGCCTTCTGGAATTTCATTTTTAGTGGAATGTAAAACTCAGTTTCGTATATACGCCACAGCAGTAACGGCTTCAGCCAAAAATTTTTGTGGTAGTTTAGCTGAATGAAGATATGCTCGTGCTAGATCAAGCAAAGTCCTATTGGTTCTCTCCGCGATTCCGTTCATCTGAAGAGTACTGACGTTTGTACGTTTGTCCACAATCCCCAGTTGCTCGAAGAGTTGGGATAGAGTTTTGTTACATTACTCCAAACCGTTGTCAGTTCGAAATCGTTTGCATTTTTTCTTTTTACTTCGCTCAGACTTGGCGATGTATTGTTATACACGATCAACTGCTTCTGCTTTATTTCTAATACAATAGACAGTAATCTTCCTGGAAAAATCATCTATGAAGGTTATAAAATATCTGGATTAATCCCCAATGCTAATGTTGCAAAAGCTTTATCTCTTAATGTAGGGTTTTAAATGAACAACCCTACCTTAGCTTGCGCAGTGGAAGCGTGCTGGGCCCATAACCATGTTAATAGAATTGTAATAAATCGAGCTGTTCAAAGGAGATTTTTATTTTTAGAGGAAAAAAATTTCATGCATTTTTGCTACAGAGACTACATAAAAATATTAATGCTATCTATCAACAATGATCTAATAACATTTTGAACATAATTCTCAAGATATATAAAGCAAATATTCACAAATAATTATACAGAGTACAATTTGATAACTCTTGCGCAAGCGCAGTTATACATTATTTAGTAAAAATGCTCATATTTCATGTAATGTTAAATATTTATATATTGTGATGACAAGGAGTTGTTTCTACTGTAGTTTTATCAACTTTCCTGAAGATGTCATTGCATTGGATTGAAAATCCTGCATGTTTGTCACGCAGCGATGATGGCGAGAGCCTTGATCATGATCAAAGATGCGAGTGCGAGAACGTCGTTTGCTCCGAACAAGAAGGCGCGATGCCATCTGTTGGGAAAATAAGCAACAGGTGGCAAAGGAGCGGAATTTTCCATAAGAGAAATAGAAAAAGCGCGCAGCGGGAGCGTCGTGTTGTAGAGGGCGTGGTGACGATAGCTGAGCACGGGAATATGGAAAATAAGGGAGCAGTGGACCGGGACTTAAACGATAAGGACGTAAATTTCCATCGTCCAGCTAATGTGTTTAAGAACCGAAATTCTCGGCCAGCATTGAGGCGAGCAAGAGATTCCCTGGAGAAGAAAAAGAGAGGCAGAAGAAGCCAACTGCTTCGAGGGCGCGAAACCTCTAATGTCAATATAAATGTTCCAGACTTTTGCAGTAAGACTCGGCCCAGGAAAAACAACTGGCGGATATCACTTCAGCGGATAGACGACGACTGTGCGTGCTATCATCTTTAGCCATATCAGTAGCGACCGAGTCAGGAGCCCACACCTTGGAATGAGAAGTTTCACACCGACAAGGGATACGACCCTTAGCTGCCAGCGTTGTGAGTCGCTTCGCTATTGCCCTGCTACAGCAGGTCATCTTTCCAGAAGTAATTGAGACTGGATTACTATTCAACGTCTTCTCGACCTCGGCTGCAGAAACAGTGACTGTAGTGAACGGACTTCCTAAGGAAGCAGTACGAATAATAGGAGAGAATTTCGCCGCACCTACGGACGACAGCTGCGAGCCATTACGCCTCATAGCTCCGTGGACTATAAGAGCCTTCGCTGCGGAAGGCCTCGGCTACCTCGGCCCATAATTCAGGTAGGTCCACTATTCTCTCTAATATTCCCTTTGAATCCGCTCAGCCTTATGCTTGTCAGTAAAGGTGTCGTCACCTTAGAGCCCTATTCAATAGATATTTATTGTCTTACAAATAATGCATAACGTAAGCGTTTTCTTTAAGCCTAAATACGTAACTCAGACCCAATTCTTTTTATTCATTGTAGTGCCGCCCGCAGCGGAGCTTCGTACGCTTTGCGTTGCCGTTTTCTTCTCGGTAGACAGACTTTTCAGTGCCTCCTTAAACCACAAGCCAGACAAGCCAGCGAGCGAGGTGTTCGGACGAGAGGAGCATACACAGCGTTAATTCTGAAATTATAAACTCTAGATTTTTGCACTTAAATAATTTTCTTTTTGTCTTAGAATCTTATGCTACAAGTGCTAGTCATTTTCGTTATATGGAATGTATTGATTATACTTATGCCTTAGTACTTTGCAAGGCCTTGAGCCTTTAAGAAATAATTCTTATCATAATTTTTTTTTATAATTTTTTTTTCCCTTTAAGTTCTCGGGAAAATTATTTCTATTTTAATTACTTTAAGGGTCTTTGCACCCACCCGTTACCCTCGTTAGAGGGTACGCTAATTAAACTTATTTCTTTGTAGGTAAATAAGTTTCTTTTTATCACAATACTGTTACCTATGCCTTTAGTTCTTTTTGGACCGTAGCTTTAAACTTCCACTGCCTACTATCGATTTTCTGCGTGACAATGTTATAAACAAAAACTTTAAAAAAATAATTCGATTTTTTTTAATGAAACCATGAATATAGGTTCTATTTAGCCAGCTCAGTGGCCGACGGGGTTAAGGCACAGGTCTTTCCGTTCTTGACATCAAAGAGTCGCGGGTTCGTAATCCCGCCGAGGCCATGGATGTTTGTATTTGTCCCGTTCATAATCGTTCTTTCATTATTATTGTGAATAATACAATAGACCTGAGGTCGCAGTGCTTGGTTCTTTGACAACCACCTTTTCAAAATTCATTACTCATTAGGTTCTATTCTCATACAAATAAACACATAGAAATAAAATCGCCTCCTAATCATATGCTACAGCTACAACGGATTTCAAGCATTATTTTTTACAGGGTGATCGCAGACATTATTTTTTCGCTCAGTTTGTTGCTGGTCCGTTATTTGCTTTCTGGGCAAAACCCTCGCTGAAATATATCAGATTTAACATGCTATTTATCCCCTGAAGTTTCAGAATAATTCGTCAAGTATTTTTCTAAGTTTTCGAACAAATGTCTAAATTCGAAAGTGTCCGGTTACTTTTGGATAGATATTGTAAGTAAAAGAGTGACATTCGATATGCAGATTCCTCTAGATAAAAACTACATTACTATGAAGTAGGATCGGCGCTGTGGGGGTGGCAGTCACTTGGTCTTTTAGAACAATGCCAACATATGGCATGTAATATATCATTCGATCGAAAATGATGAGAAAAAAGAAGATAGTGTTCTTTTATATTTCTTAATTACTTTGTTTGAGAAAATCAAGTTTTTGATAAAAAAAATTTGAACGTTAAAAAGTGGAGATGAAGGGGTAAAAATAGATGAACTCAGGGCTTCCGCTACTTTCCTATATCCTGCTCGGGAGGATTAATTTGTTGTTGTTGTCATCATTGGTTTATTTGGATTTGGTTTTAAAAACAAATACAAAATTTTGAATTAATGATGAAAATTGGAAAGTAAATTGGGCAGCCTGGTTTCGAACCAGGACCCTTCAGCTCACTGTGCTGACGCACCGACCAAATGTGTCACTATGGACAAGTTATCTACATTAAAGTTATCTACATCTCCTTAGGACTGTTTGGAGCGGTATCCAGTTCGCAGCTAGTACTATATTTACTACTGGCGTAATATTCGTACATAGTAAATAAAGAATGGTCTTGTGAGGGTTTTTACTAGCCAAATCTCAGGACAGTAGGAAAGATAGTCCCAACCTGCGAACTGGGTACGGCTCCAACTAGCCCTAAGGATATGTAGATAGCGATAATGCTTTAACGTCCACAGTGGTGCAATTGGTTGGCGCGTCAGCAAGGGGAGCTGAATGTTCTTGGTTCGAATCCAGGCTGTGGAATTTTCTTTCCTATTTAATCGGTAATTTAAGCATCTGAGATTTGGCGTGTAAAAAACCCTCACAAGGCCTTCTTTATTAACTATTTAACAAAATTTGGGTCCTTAAATCTTTGTCCCCGTATAAATAATAAAAATGCATAATAGAATGCATATATATTATTAATCTACACCCAGGAAATTATATAAGCAATATAGTACGAAATATAACATGCTACATTAATGATGATTATTCTTTAAAAATTATCTTGTGTTTATACGTTGAATGATGCCAGTATGTTTGTTTTCTTCTGTAAATTGTTTAATTGCATCAACATAATGAGAGAATGAATTGATAAGAATAGTCTTTGGACTACCTCCCGAAACAGTCTAATGTAGATTTGTTGCGGTACTTGGGCATGCTATTGGGTGCTTACTGTTAATGTTGTATTGTTTTTCCACATACTTTCTAGATTTATTTACTCAGTTATCAGCGCCTGATGTATTTACATATCATTACTTCATAGAATCTGCCTCCGAGGAAGAAACTCAGGGAATTTTTACTTGTTCATCGTCACTGAAAAGCAGGCTGCAAATGATCTTTAGCTCCCGGAATAGGTCCAGACTGTAATGCAATAGAAAAAACATAATTCTTGGAGACTCAGCGAAGGCTGGATTCATTAGAAAAAGGTTTCACCGAGATCCTCAGTTGAAATAAGCCTACACCGCTTTTCTGAAGGCTTATGCGGCAAGATGTTACATGTCAAAAAATATCCAATGAAGATATATCTAAAGCAAACGAAATCTATATCATTTCACATCAAGCTGCTTCCAGACCGGATAGCTTAACTAGTAAAATTCGAGTAAAATTGCGTCAGCTGAAACAATTTTCGGCTCTTCACTCAAAGACAAGTTAAGGACAGAATCCAATCTACAAAAAGACTTATTTAAAATTCTGGGATTCAGAAGTGACGAGTTTGCCATGAGTACAGACATTGAACTGATGTATGGGCATATTTTTATTGATGAACAAGATAAGAATCTGCAGTTATTCCTTTGGAGAGGGCATATGGAGGAAAAGAGTGCAAATTAATAAATTGAATACAATCATCTATGGGTTGAATCACCCTATCATTTCAGGCGTTTCCTTCATTAACTTGCTGTAGAACATGAAGAAGAATATCCTCTGCCCGCTAATGTTGTAAAGGAAGAATGCTATATGTATGATGTTCTTACAGGAGGCAGAGGGATTCAGGGTATGGTTTCACTGCAAAAACAGTTATTCGGCTAAATGAAGCGGAACCAGTTTCATCTTAGGCAATGGAGATCAAACAATCCTTGCGTTTTGCAACATTTATCAGAGCAAGATGTACGTGATTCGCTTACCATCGATAAGGTATTAGTTAAAACATTGGCACTATTATGGAATTCAACGCAAGGTATTTTACAGTAAAGGGTATTTGATTTAACATAACAACAGTATTTGATCTACCAAAACAACAGTCAATTACGAAAAGGACAGAGTTGTCCGATATTTGACCCGTTAAGACTTCGTTGACCTGTCCTGATCCGAGGAAAGATTTTTAAACAATTGGATTGCTAAATTGCAATTGGATGAAACAAACCCCCTCCCAAATAATGGATTTCTGGAACAACTATTACGACTTATTAGCTAAGCTGACAACACTTAAGATTACCCGTAATGTAGATCCAAATAATATCAACAATGATTTCAGCTACGTTATACAATCCGTGGCGTGAATAGAAAGGTGTGCTCTTAACGTTTGCCTGATTTATTCGTTCTGCGCATGACGTCAGCTGGGGAGCAAATGGCGGCACATGGCAGATTACCGTACACTGTATTTAGCTTTCGCGCTGTGTTTTTTAGTGTAAAATGCCAGGCTCAGCCGTGTTTGGTTGAAAAAATTATTCAAGGAAGACAAAGGGAACAAATATAAGTGAAGTTTTACTTTGTTTAATTAGGACAAAAACTTACATATTTTTTTTGTATAATACTTTAATTCTTATCTTGAAAATAACAACAGGAGTAACATGAGGAAGATGTCGAAGCTAACAAATAAAAAATGACTTTTAAAAAATAAAAATTTACAATTTTTTATATTCACTGTAATATAGAATGTTTATCCTGTAATTATATTTTGCGGATTTTGAACCCTAATGTGTTTGTATTAATGGGTGTGATTACTTAATAATGGAAAAATCATTTGTCAATATATTTTTTTGAAAGTTTTTATGGATCTGTAAATGTAATTATATTTCTATCAGATATTTGAATAATAATTTAAAAAATATCAAAAAATATACAAATATCATTAAAAATTGCCATTATAGAATAGAATAAGTTTGAGAAATTTTTTCATTAAAGAATTAAAAAAAAGTTAACGAATTTTTGTAATCGTTATAACGTTTGTATGATAAATAAAAGTTTATTCACAAAATATTTTCTTTAAATTTTAATATTCTTGACACATTATTTAATAATGATCTTGATCGTTTATTTAATTCGCAGCGACACTTTTTTTCTCATTAATTAAAAAAGAATAATATTCATGTATCAGAGTATGTTAAGACCGATTTAAAAATCTTATTGAAAACTTTTTTACTATCTGTTAAAAACGTTTGAAGTATAAAATTTCAGAAAACATTAAAAGAATTAAATTTCATAAAGTATTAGAGTAAAAATTTATTATTTTCAAACTTTATTATTAAGCATTATTTATGATAACGATAGTAATTTGATGTTTACTTAATTTTTGCAAAGTTAAATCTTTTTTGAAATCAGCCGTGTCAATTATCATAATTATTTATCAATTATCACAATTATCATAATTATCATAATTATTTCAAATGAAACTCTTCGGAAATTTGCTCCCCAGACGACGTCATTCAACGTCACTGCTAGTGCGTTGGACCTTGGCCTGCGCACGAGAAAACCATTCTATTCACACCACGATACAATCAGCTTATGGAACATGCTATACTATATTGGCTGTGTTGAAAAGTATTTATATGACATACTTTCAAACCTTTCTGTGACAAATCAACGGTAGCACCATTAAAAGTAATATCGTTACCCAGATTAGAACTAGAAGCAGTATTACTGTTTTCGGACTTATGTTCCACATTATGCAGCATTTTTCGGCAGAATTCGTCGAATCAGACTTTGCTGACTTAAAATTATACTTGGGTGGATTAGATAGAACTCAGCCAGATACAATATAAACATTCGTAGCCAACAGGGTGGCAAAAATTCAGGAGATGACAGGCATCTGCGCTCAAGGGAAAATCCAGCTAATCTGCTCACACATGAGACTACAGTCGAGAAACTAGGCAAGAAACAAAATTGGATATCAGAAAAAGATCAACCATCACCGTACACAACTGACACTAACTCAGATTTGCCTGAAATGAAAACAACATCTATCATTTTGCTGACTACCAACTCATTTTCCTCAGAAGCACTTAAGAGGTACTCATCTTTCAGCATATTATGCACCGTAATCGCATACTGTCATCCAGTTTTTTGAGAAGAATTAAATAAAAGCAAGGAAGCCTAAAATAATGAATAAAACCTTGCGACTATTGTCTGTGGATGAATTGTATAAGGCTGAAAAGACGGTACTTAAATGGACTCTAGAAACAGAATTTTCGGAGGAATTACGATGGCTTCGAAGGGATCCAGATCTGAAAGAAAAAAGTTCATTGATTGCACTCAGTCCTTTCCTTGATATACCGAGTGTTCATAATTAAAGGAGCATATTGCAAAGTTGCCTACAGGCGAAAACAGTCATGAGAAATGTGTGAACTTTTGGAGGGGACGTAATGAGGGGATGGGAATCTGTTTCTGCGAATAAAAAATAATTACATATTTGTCACCAGAGGGCGTTTTAATAAGTAATCGCACCTTTAGTCATACCTGTATAATAATTTAAAAGCTCAACATGTGTAAAACATAACAAATTGCTACATAACATGTTCTACCTAATAGCCATCCATTTTCAGATGCTATCTGAAATCGCAAGATGGCCTGTTCCACAGCTAATCGAAGTGTGTGTGGCGGAATGTTGCGCACGTCTCGTGAAAAGCTGTCTTTCTGGAGATCAGGTAAAATTCTCGGATTGCCACGACTTACCAGATATCTCAAATGTCCCCAAAGCTAAAAGTCGCATGAGTGAGCTAAAAGTTGGGGAGGAAACACACGGAAATGACGGCTGATGAGACGTTCTTCTGTAAAACGTCTCTAAAAACATCCTTAACAAATAGGGCATAAACCGTTAACACAGGGTCTCCGCGAATGTTCCTCAGTTTTATAGGTAACAGCTGCTGCGTGACGGCAAATAAATTAACTTTTTTACTTCGAGTATTCAACGTCATTCGCAACTAATTTTATTTATCTCTGAAACAAATTCTCATTTTTTCATTACGTCCTCCACAAAATCTCACACTTTTCTGATGACTGATTTCGCCTGTAGGCAGCTTTGCAATTGGATCCTTTAATTATGGACATCCTATAAATATTTGCAAATTAAAAGCGTTGTGATCATCAGTATCAAGTTTTCTAATTGCTCCGCTTTCTGGAAATTAACGAAGAAGAAAATATTATCAAGAAATATCAGACAGCGTTGTATGGATGAATTTTGACAATATTTTATGTATGAAAGATTCATTTGCCTCCCCAAGTTTATTGGAAAAATATATTCATAATATGGTCCTTTATCACCCCTAAATGTTTGTACACATATTTCTTAAACATTTTACAGGGTGTTTCATAATTGGTGTCCCGTCTTTAGGTCCAAATAACGACTCAAGGGGGACAGATTGGGGGAAAATGAATATTGATTATTTGGTTTTAATGTCCCCAATTCAGAATAATAGCATTTCGTGTCCCTGAGGGTGAAGGGTAAATTTTGAAAATTTTAATTTTGTAGGGGTAGGGGTTAGACCCCATGTGTTATTTAGAAAGTTGTAGAGCTTCATGTAAAATGTGGGTTTAGCAAAAAACCCGGTGAAAAAATCTCATCCCCTGCCCTTTATCGAGTGGGTAAAGTGACAGGAAGGGCTAGCTAATGTAGAAAAAAAACAATAGAACTCATTAGAAACCTATTAGAACTTTATTACTTATTAGAAAACAGTACATTTGAAAATGAATGAGAATGAATGAGTCGTTACCCTGAAAAGCTAATGGGCCCCAATTTTTTTCATTCGTTCTCATTAATTTTCTAAATATAGGCCCTACTCTTTTCTAATAAGTATGTTTTTTGTCCACATCGGCTAGCCATACTTTTCACTCTTTACCCACTCGATAAAGGGCAGGGGATTTGATTTTTTCACCGGGTTTTTTGCTAAACCCACATTTTACTTGATGCTGTACAACTTTCTAAATAACACATGGGGTCTAACCCCTACCCCTACAAAATAAATATTTTCAAAATTTACCCCTTGACCCCCCCCCCCCCCCAGGGACGCGAAATGTTCTTATTCGGAATTAAGGGACATCAAAACCAAATAATCAATATTCATTTTCCCCCACCTTTTCCCCTTGAGCCGTTATTTGGACCTAAATACGGGACACCAATTATGAAACACCCTGTGTATAAATTGGTTATCTCCTAAATATAAAACAAATGTATTGAAGATAACTAAAATTAACGCACAAAAACATTTAATTTTAATGTAATTTCATTTCATGATTTTGCTTCAAATAAAGCAAGTGAATATATTATAATGAATCAGACATTCACAGGCCTGAATTAGAAACATCTGTAAAGCCTATTTAACTTGTTTTAATCCGTTTTTAAACAAAATCTTTTAAGATCATTTGATTGAAAATGTTCGCTTACACGTTTGAGCGCATGAGTATTAAAAGAGGAGTTGGGTTAGTTTTATCATGGAACTTATCAGCATTGGAAAAAGGACCAGACCTATTAGACTTCTAAAAAAAAGGGCTCATTATTCGTGCTCATCATGATTGATATATCCAAGTAGCTAACTTAATTCTCGAAAAAAGAATTATCCAATGTACTCTACTCTTTAAAAAATGAACCACAGTCTGTCTTTAAAAGGGATAAAAATGGCTCAAAGACAATCAATCACGAGCAAGACTGCCGTCAGTTAAAAGACTTGTACAGAAAAACAGGATGGATATTCACTCTCAAAATTCGGTAAATGATTTTAACCAAGAACTACTCCGGGCTTATATCTGCCAGAATCCTGCGCCAGAACTGAAGGAGATCCAAATCGCCATTTCAGCCATATGTGTATACGAAAAATGTTTGCTAATAACCGAAAAGATCATCTAGAATTTTGTCTGGAACATCGTGAGTGGACACGTTAAGATTAGTAGAAGGGTATGGTATCTGCTGAATAATGAAATGCCGACGGGAAGCAGAAAATTAGCGGGACTCCAGTGGATAAAGCAAATATCTCCAAGACAACTCACGGTTCTGTGGTGGTGTCATAGTAGGCTGTTATGGAACTGATATTCATGGAAGATCAGGTGCATAATTTCACGGACTTCTTGAAAATTTTGCCGACCAAGTCCGTTATGCACTGACGCATTTTATCCTGCACAAGCCTTAATACCTAGCGTTGCTCGAGTTTCAATTTAAAAAAAAGTTGTAAACTAAATAGTGAAAGCTAATATAATTGAAAAAACTTGTTAAGAATAGTTTTTAAATGAAAATTTTTCTCAATATAACAAAGCAAAAAACATAAGTTAAACATAAAACCATACAAAACATGGAATTAGTTATATAAAGTTTCCAAGTAAACAATCATCTTAGAGAAGCCTTTTTGGTTAGAATGGGTGTAAAGATTATGTGGAATGTCAACAAGTGACCAACCAATATACAGCTGACGATGAGAAAGCAACGAGGCTTTAGATCAAGTCCAACTGTCTTAAGAGATTGTCTGTGAGACTTGTTAATTGACATAGCAAAACTGAGCTTAAGAGGATATCGCAGTCTCTTGAACTGAAATGGCAAATCTGTGTCTGATGGAATCAGTGAGATTCTTGCAATGAACGCAATTTCATTTTGGTTTTTCCTTATGATAATAATAGCCTGGATAACATGAGGCTCCATGCTTTTGATGACTAATCTTGTTTCATTGCACAATCGTGAAAGGTCCACATTTCTCAGGAGCATGACTGGATCTCCTTCTTTGTGGATAAGGTTGTGCGGTGGCATTCCAGGAGGCTGGACAAAGTTTAGAAACTCCGTTGGAAACTCTTCAGCTTCATCCTTATTGACAACAGTGTCAATAGAACGGAAACAACTTACTGTTTCAGCCAACGTTTTTATCAGATCCAGATTGAATTTTTTGACCTCATCATTTTGTGGAGTTAAAATCGCCCGTTCACACAACCAGGTGCGATCTCTGTAGTTGTTGTTCATGTTAAAAAAGACTTTGCCTTGAGCTAACCTATTGTGTTATCATCTGTCCACATGGCAGTTGATGCTTGTCGTGCTGTTGGTACAAAGGCAGTCTTCCGCTGCCAATACCAGACAGGTGCTGTGAAAAGTTCTCAGCTGATAAATCTCCAAATAGACGGACTCACATGTTGGTCCTCAGTTCCAGTTTCTGAACATCTTGCCATAGAATGGAGGTCTTCAAAGAAGCATTCAGCTCATCAGCCTTTGTGGCTTTTGGGATAACGGGAAGGGTCTGTCGAAAATCTCCTGCAAAAACAACAGCCACTGCCTCTAATGTTCTTCAAAATTTTGTCAACAGCTTACAGCGCCTTGCGATATGATATGGTTCACTCATCCCAGAGCCGTGTTTGTTGCAAAACCTTGCACATACATGAAAACCTTGAAATCTTAAATATTGGAGAAACTGTTTTGGCCAAGTTCAAATGAATCTTAAAACCTGAACGTGCAGTCTTGAATCCAGTAAGAAATGTTGCTCAAATGCCAGCAAGAAAAGTACCGCCTGGTCTTTACGAGAAGGAGGTTAATCAGGAAGATTTTTTCCTGTGCCTCCAAGCGCATAAGAAAGCAAAGTTTTTCCAGTCTGTCCTCTGGCAGCACCAATTATCCTGTTGTAAGCTCTTGGGCCATCGAGTAGCTTTGGCTCTTTTTCAGCAACAAAAGCCTTCAGTTCATTTATCTATCTTATTCTATTTATCTATTTATTTATATTATATCTGTTTTTTTCTATTACGCTATTACGTGGATAGAAAAATTAGCGTTCCCCTAAGAAAGAGAGAGAGAATATATGAGGGGGTATGACAGACAGACAGTCAGAGAGACAGATAGAATCTAAATAAATAAATAAATAGAAGATAGATAAATGAACTGTAGGTTTTTGTTCTTCTACGTGAGGACAGTTTTTTGTGGTGGCTTCTTCGTGAGGACAATAGATAGAGTACTTCTAGCACGGCTCAGCAGTAAACTTATATTAATTATCTGGCGGCTCCAGAGCCAATATATCAACCCCATAGGAAAATTTTTGAACATGGTGAAACGACTTATCCGGCAGGCAAATCCTCTTCAAAAAAACCTGCGCGAATTAGGTAAACATCTTCTTCCTTCGACTTAGAAATCCTTTAACACTTTAGTGACTGACAACTTGCATTCATGCTGTCATTCGATCCAGAAAGAGTTTAATATTAATATTAAACAGCTGTTTCTAATTCATTAGCCAGAGGGTATACTAAAGTCAGATTATTAAATGATATACCTGTATTTTTCATTTTTTATGCAGCTTGAAGACGTTTTAGGAGACATTGGAGGGAGTCTCGGACTGTGGATAGGAATCTCTATCTTGTCTACTTTAGAAATTTTCGTGCTTATTACCGACATAATAGTTTTTGTTATTTATAAAATTGTAAATAAAATGTTTTAATTTTGATATTTTTATAAGCTATTGTTCTTTCATCATCAACTAAATGATTTGAATGTTTATGAATTTCTTTAGTCTGTTAATATTGCAAATTCACATCTCTGAACAAAGTCCTTTCACTCCTATTCTGAACTGGAATAAACGAATTATATTTTTTCTTCATTTCACATTAAAACGCCATATAAAAATGATTAATTAATAATTTCTCTTTAATGAATATTCTGTTTGATATAACTCACTTAGCCATTTGGAAGTGTATTAAAGTTCAATTATTTACTAAGAGTTCCATTCACTCGATTTGTGATTTGCCTGCATTTGGTTTGCCTCCAAATTTTCCAATTTTTCTTTCGCTTGGAAATCCCAAATGTCGGAATATAAATTTAAGATTTTTGATATTCCAGGTTTCATATAAATATTGGACTTATTATTAGTGCACAAAATGTCAGCTATAATCTATCCGACAAAAAAGTGACAGGGCGTATCTAATTAAAATTCAGCTTTCAATTGTTTAGGCTTTGTTGCAAAATAAAATTAACCATGTCTAATAATTGAAATTGGAAATTTAATTGGACACGCCCAATCAAACTAAATTTGGATAAAGTATAGTCGAAATATGATGGTGAAGGATAATATCCATTTTGTCTGTGGCGTTAGTGTACTATTAGTTCTCATGTGGAGCATTAGCATATGCAGAGTATTTACCCTCTAGCATGCAAGATGATATCAGTCAAGGCCTCTTATAGACAATGCTAGCTCACTCAGACAAAATGGCGGCGATTGTAGGCAGATGATATATATGAGATGGTTTTTTTAAAATACTCAGCAAAAAGAATGTAAAATGCACATTGTGATTTTTTATTTACAATATTCTTCACATTGAAATATTACAATAATGAATTTTAAATTTATTAAGTTACACTGACTTTTTGATGGAAAATTATTTTGTATTACTACAGTTTAAATAATTAGACGATGGTATCAGTAAAACTACTGTATATTTAATATTGAATCAATTAGAGATTTTCCTGACAAGTTGTGCATTTTTACATTTTTTTCTGCTTAGCATTAAAAAATATTCCATCTCAGCTGTATAACATCGCACATTATCTGCCGGCCTACAATCGACACCATTTTGTCTAAGTGAGCTGGCCTTGTCTAGGAAGCCTTGGATCAGTCCTTCATCTGAAATAAATTTTTAATGTAATAATTACATTTTTAAATCTTCTAAACAATTGTAATATATTCTCCATGAACTAAATAAATAAAGCAAATTGTAATTCACTTAATAAATTGATTTCGAATTACTTTATATATTTATACACACAATATAAACCAACATATCTGTTTGCTTTCAGTTTGTCAGATTCTTGCAACGAATGTGCCAAATATTTGAAACTTTGGCGCTGCACTCAATAAGTTGAATAAGGGCCTCTTATATTCATCAGGCCAGATCACTGAAAAAAAAACATGGCGATTATTGTAATTTGCTTGAGCATTGACACAAGGTGTCTGAAGCAAGCGAACGCTACGTTTGATATAATAACGCTTCAATAAATAATTAGTCTATTCAATAACTAATTTCACAGATTTCTAACTGCATAAAATGTGATTTCTTAATTTTTTATTGTAAAGGTGCTTTTTCTGTTTATTCATAGATGGCTCTACTTTGAAAATAAAATTACTCTATTTAATTGCAGTTATTTTGCCAATATTTTGATTGAAACATAAAGCCATTTAAATAAAATGTTCTAAAATTTAGATTTGTTTGAAGATTTGTGAAATAATTCTTCTATATCAGCTTATTTCACACAGATAGTCTGTCGCAATTACTTTATGGCGCCCCGTCGAATCTGTGATGATCAATACGAGATGGCGCCACCAATCGCAATCCCGTAACTGCGGGATTGCACCGGATCGAACCCTCGCTTTCAGGTTCGACAGGACAGACACTGGTTAGGACACATCGTTCATGCAATCGCAACGATCAAACAGACAGTTGCGGATCTCTATCTCATTTTATATCCATTATGTAAACTTGTGTTAAATGCAATTTAATTTTAGTGTAAGAATAGTTTTTAGTATTGATTTATTATAATTAAAGATATGGAATCAGATCAATTGTAGTATTTATTCCAAAACCACTACAACTGGTGAACCGGACGTGATAGCCAACAGCCAGATGGAACCCCCCAAAAAAGCAATCACCAACAGACATGTGGAACCCGGAACCAAAGGTACAAAGCGGCCGCCAATGATCACCAAAAGATACAGCAGCAGGCCAGCTGCGATCATATAAGTAGTAGACCGACCCCAGTCCGTTTTTTAGCAAACACAGCAAGACCATCAGGCCCATCACCGACCCCACATGGAACCGAACAGAGGCCCCAGCGATCGACCTCCCGGCCGGCCGTCAGCCAACATGGTTTCCAACCCAAGAGAGGACAACAGGACTAACCTCGCAGAACCATTTGCCCTACAAGGTAAATGCAGTTCACCTTAGCGACACGTATTTTTCTGTCACCAACGAAATTCACCTAACGCAGGTGCTATCTGTGTCGAGAATCAAAGTGCGGATTGCACGTGGTAGAACCCCCCCTCCCTACTCTTCTTCTCAAAACCAAAGAAATAATTTCACGGCCTACCAAACAAAAATGCACGTCGACGAATCCCAAAATTCCAATACACAAATCACTCGGGTAGTGCTCAAGTTTCCCCCATTTTGGAAAGCGAATCCCAACATATGGTTCGCGAAATTAGAAGCCAAATTTGATATTGTAAACATTCGTTCGGACGCCACGAAAATCCAGCACGTGGTGGCCGTCATAGAATCTAGTTTCCTCGATTCTGTACATGACATCATTTTGATCCCACCAGATCAGGAAAAGTATCAAACCCTCAAAAAACGAATCATAGAAATTTATGCCGAAAGCGAAGCGTCAAAAATTAGACCCTCCTGCAAGGTCTAGAGCTGGTTGACATACGGCCTTCCCACTTATTATCACGCATGTGCGACCTGGCTGCCAAACCCCTGCGCCACGATTTACTCAAGTCCTTCTCGTTGGCACGCCTCCCGGCTAATATACAGGCCATCCTAGCCGCGTCGAACGAAAAAGTTCCCTAGTTAGCTGACAGTTAGACGATAAAATACATGAGCCGGCTCTTCCCATATAAATAAATAGCAGATCGCGGAGCTTGTCCTCCATATTCAAGAGTGTACTGAAATGCTTCATGGAAATACGATACTTTCAACCATCGACTTGGCGAGGGCTTATAATCAGATCCCTGTTTTCCTCGAACAAGTTCTCATAACCGCGATCACGACTCCGTTCGGGTTGTTCGAATTTGTAACAACCCCATTCGGACTCAGAACGCCGGACAAACGTTTCAACGTTTCATCCACGAAGTATTGTCGGGATTAGAATTTTTTTTCCCGACTAACAAGGAAGAACATCAGCGACACTTGCACCAAGTTTTTGAGCGTCTTACCACCTATCATCTTAAGTGCGGTAAATCCTAACAGTGCGTTTTCGCAAAGGCATCCGTCACTTTCCTGGGCCACCTAATCGCACCTGAAGGTGTCCGCCCACTCCCCGATAAGGTACATGCCATACTAGTCTTTCCAAAACCCGACATGGTAGGCCAACTGAAACGTTTCCTCGCTAAGATTAATTTTTTTCGGCGTTTCCTCCCCAAGACTGATCTAACCCAAGCCGCGTTGACCAGCTACCTTCAGGGCTCGGTCAAAAACAATACGCGTCCCATACAATGGAACGATGAAGCCTCACAAGCTTTTGAAAAATTCAAAGCTGATCTTATGACCACGGCTACTCTCGATTACCATTCCCCCCACCAGCAACTGTACCTTATGGTTGACGCGCCTAACGTCGCCATAGGAGCAGTACTGCAAACCCAGGAGGACAATGCATACAAACCTCCTGTCTTTTTCTATCGTAAGCTAATGATCTTTAAGCAAAAATACTCGACATAAGATCGCGATCTGCTGGCCATTTACTCCGCGGTCAAACACTTTCAGCATGAGTTAGAAGTTTGCGCATTCTCAATCTATACAGAACACCGCCCTCCGACCTTTGCCCTCACAAAAAATCAGACATCTGTTCACCACGGCAACTCTGCCACCTTGATTTCATCGTGCAGATCAGCACCGATATCAGACACGTCTCTGGTACCGACAACGTGGTCGCCGATGCCTTTTCCCATGTCGCAGAATTGCACTTTCCCCCCCCCCCCCCCCACTGATTTCTCAGCTATCGCCCAGGCCCAGGAAATTGACTCCGAGCTCCAGGCGCTATTGAACTCTAACAACACCGCACGAATTCTATGACCCATGCAGCTGGACTCAACATGTAACATTATTGTGACACCTCAACCAGCAAGGTACGACCATACATTCTGACCAATTTCCGATGCCAGATCTTCAACACCATCCACAACCTGGCACAGCCCAGCGTGCTTGCCACCAAGCGCCTCATCCCGGAACGCTTTGTGTGGCCGAGTATGGCAAAAGACATCACTGCATGTGGTAAGTGCCAGCATTCCTTGATTCATCTGCACAACCACAGTTCCATTGAGCAATTCACTCCCACGAATCGGCACTTCGACCACGTACACATCGATCTCGTGGGCTCCTCCCCCCCTCCGATGGAACAGTATACCACTCTGTACCACTACCTCCTAACCCGCACGGACAGAGATACATACGCTGGCCCGAAACAACTCCACTCGCCGACATCAGTGCAGAAACGGTCGCCCGCATCTTCATCTTTACCGGGGTCGTGCGCTTCGGCATACCCAGGGTCTTTAACACCGACTAAGGCCGCCAGTTTCAGGCGCATCTCTTCACTACCGGCTTTGCTTCCACCAGATCCGTACGACGACATACCACAGGTGGAGCATTTCCACCGCATGCTGAAGCAGGCTTTGCACTGCTATAAACACCGGTGGACCGAGGCTCTTCCAATCGTACTTCTCGCTATTCGTTCCGCATTCAAGGAGAACATCTAGGCCACAGCCACAGAGATAGTGTATGGACAAACACTCCGACTCCCTGGCGAATGCCTTCACCCTTTGAGCAACGCCAACACCGACCCGGTGGTGTTTCTCCAGACGCTACGGCAGATCATGGAGGCACTCTGTCCTGCACCCACATCGACGCACAACCGCACAACCTGCTTCGTGCATTCGGCGCTGGAGCACTGGACACATCTGTTCGTGTGGAATGACACTGTGAGGCCGCCTCTCACCGCACCATACACGGGCCCCATTAAAGTGATCAGACGGACTGACAACCACTTTACCATAGAAATCCATGGCCACCGATCAACTATCCACGTCAACCCCACCCTCACTGCCACAATAAACACAACCAACCGACCCCACCAGGATCACTTTCAGGTTCGACAGGACAGACACTTATCTCTCGACAGCTGGTTAGGGACATATCGCTCCTGCAAACGCAATGATCAAATGGACATTCGCGGATCTCTATCTCATTCTATATCCATTGTGTAAACTTAAGCTAAATTCAATTAAATTTGTAGTGTAAGGATAGCTTTCTGTATACTTAAAGATATGGAGTCAGATCAATTGTAGTAATCATTCCAAAACCACTACAACTTTTTCCATGAGCTGGCCACGGATGCGCAACCCGCCTGATATTTCACACTGTTTTAAGTGGTTTTCTAATGCAACCACTAGAGGTCTTCATCTGCCTACGAAAGAGACAAGCTTGGGCACTGAAGAGACTTCTGACCACGATCTGTAGATATAAATGTTCATCTAGCTTTCAAAAGTTTCCATTAGAGACTTTTTGCAACCTCAAACGATATGAGAAATACGAAAGGCGAAATGTGTTAGGTGGCATTTTGGTCATGTAACTGCCATGTACCATTTGGTCATGCTAGGTTTTATCAAACGAAAATTCTAAAAAATTCTGTTGCCACCTTTGGTCACCAAATTTGTCTTCGCACATGCGTGCTGCGCGCAACCTCACCGCTCTGACAACAAGTTCCTCGCATTAATCAACATGGCGTCCGACGAGGAAACTTCTTCGCAGTTATGATAGGTAAAATATACTTATATTTAGATATACTGTATTATAGACTATTATAACTTTAAACTTTAATAGTTCTTACTTCTTCTTGCTGATGTTGACAGTATCAAAAATCTGGAATATCTCTTTTTTGCATTCCTTTTTTCGCATTTCTTATTTTGCGGGTGCAAACTCTCAAAACGAAATACGAAAGGAGAAAGACGAAATGTCAGCTTTCGCATTTCGCCTTTCGTATTTCGCATATCGTTTGAGGTTGCAAAAAGTCTCTATTGTTTCGAGAAGCTAAGGGAAACAGCTCACGCCAAGTGCCATATAGATCCCAACAACTATCGTTTCCGTTATCAGCAATACTTCCAAGACAGAAGACAGAAGCCTTGAAAATGTAAACGTCATACATTGTTAATCATAATCAGTTGACCAAATTTAGGGCTTTCTTATTGGTAGAAATAGGATTAGCAACGGTCGTATGTTGTGTGTACTAGGGCCGACCGTGATATATGATAAAAGTATTTCATTGAATCAGAACGTGTAACTAAAGTTTCTATTTCCCGTCCAACATCGGCCTACCGTTTCTACGTCCCGCGACACATAAACAATAATCCTTCTGGTTGACCATCCAGTCTCGGAGAGGCCAATAATCCGACCTCGTTCGAAGTCCGTTAATTACGTGAACAGTTGTCGTTGTCGTCATCGCGGCATTGAGACCGTTGTACGGATTACAGTACTGTACGTTCACGAGGCTGTTGCTTCCTCCCTACTGCATGGAACGTCTCGCACAGGTGTCAACTGATGAACCTATATAGGCACCCGGATACCCTGTATAAACCCAAATGTTCATGTCCCGTGAGCATGCATCTAATCGTTTACTAGTCGGAGGTAGATGAACCCCCTCAATAAATATGGTTAAGATCAGATAACTCCTTGTTGGTGGGGCAATTTCTTTGCTAAGCAATGTATACAGGGTGTTTTTGAATTGAGTGCAGATTTTTTGGGAGATGATAGAAGAGGTCCTTAGAAGTATTTTTTTTCATATGAACATGGGGTCCCCGCAGCTCCGTTTACTTACAATACTGCATTGAACAATCAAATGATACCGGGACGCAGTGTGCATTGGTAGGCCTAGATTATTTTATTTTTAACAATTAATACAAACAATCGATTGTAATAACTTTGAAAGTAATTGTTTGCAAAGAGATTTCAAGGTGCACGTGCTTGTTTGTTGAAAAGTCTTAGGACCAGTTGCTTGGCCACCGAGATCCCAGATCTCACACCGATGGATTTTTTATGGGGAAGCATAAAATCAATGGTGTACTCCGAACCCGTAGATACCGAAGAAGAATTGGCGGCTCGTGTTGTCGCGGCAGCAAGTGACATCAGCGACCGTGCAAATCAACTGTTTCCGCGCGTACATTAATCCACCATCATAAGGCGTTGCGAATTGTGCTATGAAGCAAATGGCGGTTATTTCGAATAATTACTGTAAAAGTCATACAGTAGATTGCTTGTGTTAATTGTTAAAAATAAAATAATCTAGGCCTACCAACGCACACTGCGTCCCGGTGTCATTTGATTGTTCAATACAGTATTGTAAGTAAACGCAGCTGTGGGGACTCCATGTTCATATAACAAAAAATACTTCTAAGGACCTCTTCTATCATCTCCCAAAAAATCTGTACTCAATTCTGAAACACCCTGTATATAAAATGCCAACTCCTGCTCCATGCCCGTTTCCATAGTGCCGAGCAACAATTCAACCTTTATTGTTTCCAACAAACGAAAAAACATTGATTGTTAAATTCCGAATAAATACTGACGTCATAGGTTTTTTACCTGAGGCCAACGATAAATACAAGGCCCTGACGCGGAAAAGTCACCTGACCATAGCAGTCCGACCAACAATCAAACCGTCATTGTTTTCAACAAACGAAAAAATACTGACTGTTAAATATAAAGATTGAAACAATGATGATTACATTGTTATTCGGAATTCCGTGGTCAGGTGACTTTTCCGCGTCCAGGCCTGTCTTTCTAGTTGGCTTTGGATTTTACCCAAACGAGCAGGCTTTCTCTGTAGGTAGTATTGGTTTGTGTCGCTTGGGGAAACGCGCCTGATAGCGGAAGATAACGAGCGCTGGAGATCTTCCATAGGGATCCTGTCCCCGAGACCCTAAATGATAAGCAATTTTGAAAAGGAAGAACATATCCTTCAGCTGTGTTGATAATATTACTTTCATATTGACAGCCATTTTTTTTATTATTGGCAGCGGGTCAATTACCGATCCTATCCCAGACTATATTTCTTAATTAACACTCCTGAGGTGGCGCAGGTGTTTGTAACATGGGTGGCGCACGGTCTGTGAGACCGCTATTTGAAACTACTTTTATTTAATGTTCAAAAATGAAATTCATGAAAAGTTTTTATCTATCACTTAATTTACCTCATTATTAATAAAACATTTCAAAAAACTTTTCAATATATCTAAAAAACGCAACTTTTAGAAAGAAATTTAAAAATCTTTCTTTTTCTGTCAAAATTAGGCATGAATATTTCAGGAAAGGTATTTATAAAAATAAAATAGTTGAAAATTACTACTTTGCAATATTTTTACTTTTCATACGTATACACTTTCTTACTAAAAGAAAACCATTATAAAAATGGATAATTTCAATCATTTCTCAGAGGATAAAAATGCCTATTTTTTATTAGGAAAAAAAACTAAAAAATACTTTTTCTCTATAAGAGAAAACAGCCAAGAAACTGTGGACACAATAATCAAACTAACG
>JAHWFO010081600.1:193495-206305 GCA_023313115.1 Rhysida immarginata | reverse complement strand
AATTATTTACAGAATTATATGTTAAATTTTAACATGTATTAAATGGGTTAAAAGTGAAAATTTAATTTTAAATGAGTGATTATTAATATCATTATAAAATTTATTTTGTATTTTTTTTGAAATTAAAAAAAATATTACTATTTTATTTTATTTTTTTGAATAAGCAATTTTTTTCTTTTTTTTTTCATTTTTTTTATTTCAATATTTTTATTAGAATTTTTGTTGAACATTTTGTACTTTTGGATAGAGGATTATATTTTGTATCATTTTTTTATTTTCTTATTTGTATAAAATTTGTGAATTAAATTTAAATACATATTTACATAAAAATAGGCCAAATTATTAAAAAAAAATTACAAAAAAATTTGTTCTGAACCGATCATAAACCCCAAAATATCGCTCATTCTCATTTTTAAATATAAAATAATGTAATAATCACAGTTAATAAGAAATAATGTTGTAACGTATCATTAATTATCATTAAATAATAGGCAAACTGCATTTAAAAATGAGTGGGATCAGTAACATAATCGAATAAAGCTAAAATAATATGTAATCACAAGTCAATCCTATGCCAACAAGGGAATGTTTTGCCCTGTCACAGCTGATCCACAAGGTGATTGATTTTGGTGCCACTGGCTTCCCCTTGCCATGAATAGGGTGCCGCCTCTATCTATTTTCATGCTCGAAGGGCTGGACAATGTCAAAAGACACTGAGATGACAAGAAGAGAGGGGGAGCAAACGCTCCCTTCCTAGTAACACTGGCTAAATTGCCTAAGAAAGAGGAAACGAATATTAGTCATGCTCCACTCGAGGCCATAAAATTTCTCAGCAAACGAACAAAGAGAAATAAAAGGGATTTCTCTTAGAAAATCTAACTTTCTAAAACTTAGAAAGCCTACACGTTTCAGAAAACGTTCAACAGGAAATTCCAAACTACTTCCACAAAGCAAATTGCTGTATAAAACATTAACGAATAAACACATTCCAAAAACTGTCCCAAACGCTCCATAAATAAGCACAAATGAATTATAAATTATTCGTAATGATAATTAATATCCATTTAAGGTCTGAACCTTTACACTTCTCCCCGTTTTACCAGAATGGTCTATGCAATAAACCATTCTCTTACGTGTGGTACATCAATCTAAAATTCGTGGTGAGTCCAGCTGTCCGTTCGAGGGTGAGTCACCTACCCGAGCCATTAACATATAAAGGTCTTAAAAGTAATGAAAAATCTTAATGTTACAATCTCAAAATGTCTTAAATAAGAAAGGTTCTGGATGCAAAATCTTAAATAAACCTTTTGGTATTGAGAATGATTCATCGTCATTCCCAACGGAAAAGAAAAAGTCCATACGCCTATAATGTGTCTAACAAAGTCTTCGCAAAAGTTCCTCGTAGCACTGAAAGTTCATTTCGGTAGAAATTCTTCATAATCATAAGGATAATTAAGCACACTTGTATATTTTTATAACGGTAGGAAATTAATTCATGACAATAAGTCACACTAACTTTCATATTCAAATCAATTCCATTGCATAGGTCGGCTGGACAGACTTACTCCAATCTTTATTGAAGTCCGCCTCCCCATTGCATACAACGATATCTGAACAAATTTAGTTAGAGTTCTTAGACTACTATAGTCTAGAGAAAAATTCAAAAAAAATTTGTTTGAATGATGGAAAAAAAAGATTGAATCACTAGAATACGAGAATACTTAATGTGGAAAACAAAATGGATAACAGTTCGGCAAATTCTGGAACACAAAGAAAAACTGTTCACTTTTGCATTTAACACCTTGAGCAAGTTCCACTCCGTAACTATTTAAAGTTCGGTTTACCTTCGACACTTTACACCAGTTCAATGTTCTGCACATGGTCTGGTTACACACAGCAGGTTCAAGGCATAGCTGGCACACTGACACTGTCAGCTTACTGTAATCACTCTAGCATCTCTCAAAAAAGGAGGCATCCTTCGCGGGCGCGTGGCTCATGTGAACGTTCTTCCTTTGGTCACTTGTGGCTCTCCTCAGTGGCAGGGGAGGGGCTCCCAGTGTGGCGAATCCTCCCGGTTCACTGCAAAAGAGTTAAAGACAAATTTTCTGTCCCACAAATGATCAAGCGTTTCAACCCAAACGCTACATATTTACTAGTACTTCAAGGTCAATAACTCGTCTTAAAATGTAAAATCACACTAGAGACTCACCAATTTTGGTGTCCGATCTCAGACAGGAAAACGTCCCAAACAACGCATTTTTTTAAACGTCCAGTGAGACTCGGCATATCTTGGTATGTAAAATGAACGATAGCAATGGGCGGTAAAGACTATAAGAAAAGAAAAAAGGTTGTTTCATGAGACTGTTTTGAATCTAATGCCGGTAGACGCAAGAAAAGAACTCCGCAATGTTTTCATGTTAAATAAAGAGAATATAGAGTGAAAGAGCTTAAAAATATAATCGATGTCGTTTGAGCAGGACAGCTTTTCTGTTTTTCCAACTCCGGTCCGACTGTCAAGCTCGTATATTACGATAAAAGACAACACCAAAAGAAATTTTCCAACTTTCAGATAAACTCAAGAAACATTCGTATAATCCGATCTTATTTGTTTTTAAACTGGTGGAGGGCTGTATTTGTTTATACACAAGGGGATTCGGGGTCAGCCAGCCTGAGGCGACCAGGAAGTCGAGATATCTAATCCTCCTTCCAACAAGAATCGCGTGGCTGGCTTCCTTCCCTTGTTCAAGCTGTCTCCTCGGCCTCCACGCTGTTTACGTTCTCTATTGGGGGGCGTTCTGTTCGAGTTGCACTCCCCAAAAGGTCGTAAGAGGTCGCTCTGCCTTCCACTCTGCTATCCAGGTACGAGGAGAGGACCCCGTGGTATTCGTAAGGGTTCCTACGTGGCATAGGCGGAAAAAGATAGTTTCTAGCGCGAGCTACACATTTTGGTGCAGTCCCCATGTCACATATAGTTTTTTTCTGTTTGGATTATTTCTTAAGAGGCTCCTGGCTTTCTTAGGATCAGTACGGCTGCTTTCACTCACGTTCTGTCTCGCTGGTTCTTCGGATGAAGAGAATGAGTATCCCGACGCCTCCCCTAGGGTAGAACGGGTTAGACGGGGCATGCGTGCCTGTCTCAGCTGGCACGCGTACACGTGACGATCTCAGTCTCCTGCTCTGCACTGGGGATACGAAAAACGAGTTTACGAGAACTCGTGCGGACCTCATAGTCATGAAAGACTTAGTGGTCCATACAAGAATATCAAAAAAGAAAGCAGAATGGAACATGGCGGTCGAGAAGTGTGTTCGAACTTTATGGTCGTGAAGGACATAGCTATCTTCGCAAGAGTAGGCAGGCCAAGAAAGACAACAAAAGAATTTGAGAAAGTACAGGAAAGGCTGACTGGCACTCACGTCAATCCTACTGATTAAAAAAATAAAAATAAAATGTGCTGGGGTCGGATGAAGATGAACGGTTGGGCACTGTCCCGCATCTCCTGTCATCGAATCAGGTGAGTCCTGTTAACAGCTTTTAAAACTGCAAAAGAAAATCCAGGCAGCTACATCCAGTGACTTTAAAAGATCCCATTTTAGACACTCGCCGTCCGTAAGGAGGGCAGACTTTAAGACCATGAAGATATCGCAGTCCGACTCCATATGACACGAGACTGCCCTCCCCAAGGGAAGGGAGGGTTATAAACTTCGGGTCTTCGGTGGCTCCAACGGACGAAATACGGTATAGACATCGCAGACAGTTCCAGCATGAGTGCAGTTCCAACGACGGCTGGCGAGAGCCGACTTCAAAATAATGAAGGAATCAGCAGGTGTCTTCACCCGGAAAGAGACACCTGGTTGGCTGAGCGGTCCGACAAGTGGATACCGCTTGTCGCTCTCTTATTCCACGCCTCCGGGTCGCGGCCCGATGACTGCGAGACGGACTGACCAGGGACTTTCCCTGAGGTAAAGAAATACGGTAATTTACTTAATGATGGTGTTCGCACCCAACATCGCAGTGCGTCTTTCGGACAACAGAAAAAAATTTAGAAATAAAGGTGAACCATTTTTGCATTGGGAAAGAATGTTCTTAGAAATGAAACAGTTGAATTACGCAGCTCTTGTGCTTATTGTTTACTGGAGAGATATAAAAGCAAAGGTACCCGGCGTTGCCCGGGATAAACACTTGTAGGTAAACAGAGCAATCTCCAAAAATTAAATTAAATTTTGCAATATCTTAAAAATAAACACATGAAAATGCTTAGAATTAATACAGTAAAAATACTTAATGAAAATTCGAAGAAAAATATTGTTGATCCGTGCAGAGTGTTTGTGAATTGCGTGTTGATACCATTGTGGATACTTATTGTTGCAATAACTTTGTCTTGCATTATTGGTCATGAGATATTCCTCATTAATATGCCCTGCCATAACCATGAATATCGATTTTTAACAATATTAATTATTTTTCCGAAATCTGAGGTAGACACTGAGGTAGCTTTATCAAAAAGCTAAATAAAATCTCAAAATGGGTTAAATAATAACTCTATCACTAGAATATAGAGCGAAGGGACTATCCATTCTAAGAAAAACCCCGTTGTTCAGGTGTCTCTGACGCCCGGACAGTTTTTTGTCTCTTAGCTTCAGGGTTTCTCTGACCAATGCTCTTTCTTTTCTTTGGTGGCATTACGATAGGTAAGAATTAATATGGTTCCTTCGAACAATTATTAAATAACAAAACAAAAAAATCGTATGCTTTTTTGGTTTGATAATTCGAGTTGATGTATTTTTTAGGTTATGCACTGCTCAAACGAGCCAAACACACAAACACACAAACACACACACACACATACACAAAGAAACAAACACACTTTTCCTAATCGTCTGAACGCTTGTTGGGGAGCTGAAGGAAGACACGTGTACCTCCTTTGCCTCATCGAGAGAGACTGCCCTATCTATATTGTCTAATATATCTATTTTTTGTTCATTATTAATAATTCTTGCAAACGAATGTTCTGTCATTGCATCATCATTTTATGTTCATTATTATAATTCTTGGAAACGAATGTTCTGTCATTACATCGTAATTTTATGTTCATTGTTATAATTCTTTGAATAATTTTGTGCTCATTGTTATTGGTGAATTGCGCGTTGAGACCATTGTTGATGCGAACACGACGGGCCTATTGTTGCACCAACTGTGCCTTGCATTGTTGGTCATGAGATATCTGTTGCTGGTCCGAGCGTAGTGTGAATTGCGTGTTGATACCATTGTTGATACCTATTGTTGCACAAACTTTTCCTTGCATTGTTGGTCATGAAATATTTCTAATTATAATGCCCTTCCATAACCATGAATATCGATTTTTTATCGATAATTATCATTTTTCCGAAATCTGGGGTAGACAGTGACCTTCCTCATGGTTTGAAGGTCAAGTATGAAAAATTTCATCCATATGGGAATAAAACTGCAGATTTGCATAAAAGACAAACAAACAAGCAAACGCACAAACAAACCCACAAACAAAAAAGCAAACATCCTTCTTCTTCTAGCAGAGGACCCGGCGTTGCCCGGGATAATTACGCTTGTAGATAAACAGAACAACCACAAAAAGCTAAATTACACCTCCAAATTGGTTAAATAATAACTCATTCACTACAACATAGAGCGAGGGACTATCCATTCTAAGAAAAATCCGAAAGAAAGGAATTTACCTCTTCACTGTAAAAATTCATTCTAGGTGATATACCGTCCCTTGATTTACCGAAAAAAAAATTTTTAAAGGCTCACAATGGATGGATCTCACCAAGGATGCCTTCTAGTCTAAAAATTTTTTACTCACGTAATCTTACTTTTGATGTACACTTGATGTTGTTGCAATTTCCTTTCTTCTTTCGATGTTTTGAAACAAAAATTGGCCATTCATCACTTTCTGCAGTCTAGTGGTCGCCGATTCTTCTATTTACTTGCTCAATACAGCTCGGAGCTAAAGGAGTGCTTCCTCTATTGTCTTTCACTCTTTCTCAATATTCTGCTAACTCATTATCTCCAGTTACTGATCATTTTTAAAGATTTACAAGAAATTGTTAAATGCTAAGAATTCTCTTTTCTAAGAAAAGCCTGAATAACAGGAATTCTATGCATTGAATTTATATTACGCAATCTTTGCCTTGCATTGTTGGTCATGAGGCATATATTGTTGATCTTTGCATAGTGTTGGTGCATTGCATGTTGACACCATTGTTGATACCTTTTGTTGCACAAACTTTTATTTGCATTCTTGGTCATGAGATTTATATTGTTGGTCCGTGCAGTGTGTTTGTGAATTGCGTGTTGATACCATTGTTGATACTTATTGTTGCAAACATTTTGTCTTGCATTGTTGGTCACGAGATATTTCTCATTATTATGCCCTGCCATAACCATGAATATCGATTTTTTTAATCAATAATTTATATTTTTTCGAAATCTGAGGTAGACAGTGACCTTCCTCATGCTTTGAAGGTCATGTTTGCGAAATTTTATCAAGATCGGATTAAAACTGTAGATTTGTATAAAAAACAAACAAACCCACAAACAAACAAACAAACAAATATCCTTCTTTATATATAGAGAAGATAGATTCATTATAATATCTGACGTGAAATTTAAATTGGTATTTTGCTGTATTGTACGTAATCGGTGCAATAGACGTCGCTCATTGCATCTTTGTATTTATCCCATAAAGCATGGTTTGTTTTTTTTTTGGTTTTTTGGGAAGCATGTAGTTAATAAAATTGCAAACAATTTGCGTATTTGTTGTGCTGATGAAGTAAGCGACGCATCAGTCAATGTTAAATTCCAATGTATATCGTTTTCAAGCAGTTGCAATATTCGACATGCGTCATGATTTGATGCATATAATTGGCCATTAACGGTCCTTAAATACTAAAACGATGTTGGACCACGGACATTAATTACCAGCAAGCGCAAATGAAAACATTCTCGTTGTTTTGGATGTACAGTGTATAATCTGCCTAATCCATTTGTTGAAAAAAATACCGGGATAACCATTGACTAGCGTCCTCCTTTTCATCTGTTTCCTTTATTTTGAGGTTTTGTTGAATGTGAAATATGTTGGAATTTGATCATATAGTAACGTACGTGCAAATGCACCAAAAACTTTTTGTTTGCATAATTCAAAAACACTCAGTTAATGTTGTTTTTGATGCTGTCAAATGGTATGACCAATGCATTTTGTTCATTAAAGAAAATACGTTGCCCATTTTTAAGATATATAGCCGTGTGAATAACTGCTGGATCTCGTTGGGAAATGACAGAAGACTGCTGCTTATCTATGTGCCCATTTGATAGCGCGTAAATTCGTCATTTTCATAAGCATTTTGCACAGAAAAAAACGGCAATATCACTGCAGTTATTTACGTATTTACATAAATACTTTTTGATTTCACGTAACTGCAGAATTCAACTTTTATGTGCGCTTTGTAGGTTTTAGATAATAAAGGTGAATATGGAACCATCCACCTGTTGTCGATTTCAACCTCATCTGCATTATTTCTCAAGTTCAAAATAAACAATTGTCCATTATTTTCTGTGGATCTTTTACGATACAAAGGAGAATCATCTATACCAGTGATTGTTTCCTGGAGAAAATTTTTTGGAAATTTCTTTGTACATCTACCATTATCCATACACGGAGCATTCATATTTACAGAAACATATGGACCATAAATCATATTTGTTGTTACGATATCAAATAATTCTGTATAAACCTCTGCATTGGGTATTTCAGCAGTAATAATTTCTTCTGGTCTAATTTTTTCAATTAAACAATTTAAAATGTGTGCATTTGGTAACCAACGTTTTTGCCACTCAACTGAAGACATCTAGTAGCGTGTTTTTCCAAATTCATGATGCTTTGCAATAGAATCAGTAAGAGTTTTTAATTTCTGTTACATCCTTCTTAGAGTTACACCATGACGATCAATTGGTTTTGTTTAAGTAGTAACAGTTTGGTAATTTCTTCCCATTTTGAATTGCAAGTGAAGGTTATGAACAGATCACGCGGACCATAAACATGAATGTAAACCTTAGTATGGCGATTTGAGAATAAGGTATAGAATTGATGTCCACTAACGATTTTCTTGGCGCCAAATTAAATCATTTGGAAGCATGAATTGAATTTCTGTATTTTTCTTAGAAACAATTTTTAATCGCCGGTATCACTTGTTAGTAAAGAATTTAATGGTTCAGGCGGTGGATGCAATTCTGGTACAACAAATTTTCCGGCACCGCAACAAATTCCAGGAGTTTCATTTTTAAATTTTAATGCATGACAAAATTGACATAACTTATTCATATCTCCAATTATTAATTTTGAATGTGAAGAGTACTCAATTTCTGGATCGTATTCAAATGCATGGCGGTAAAATGATACATCTAATTATTGCTGTCTTACTTGAATTCTTTGTTGTTCTGCTAATAGATAAAGACCTGTGTTTGCATTAGTTAAACGTTGCCTTGCCTGTCTTTGTCGTAATCTGCCTGCTTCTAAACGTTCACTGCGCGGTTCTCCACTTTCTTGCGCGCGTGAACGTACATTTAAATTCCTAATATTTTCATTCTCCTGCGAGTGTTGTTCCTCCGTTCTTCTTTGTCGTCGCGCCTGCACGTTTTCAGCATTTTCTGATTTTCGACCGACGTTTGCCCGCCCTCTTTTTGGCATTTTTGTATCACAAATTTCACAAATCTTTAATTGAAAATTTAAATGCGATTGTAATGGCAGTGTATGTTAACTTGATCTTCTTCGTCTCCATCTTATTTTGAATGTGGTATCGAACTGCTTACTCATCACGCGATATCAACTAAACCATAGAATGAAATACAGGATAAGCAAATCCACTGTTTAAAGCGTGAAATTTTTTTCAGTGGCACTCTCTGACCAATTTTGTGGGTATTATTCTCTATCTAGCAGAAGACTAAACTTTTCCTTATCGGTCTCGATGGCTCCCTGGTTGCATGATCGCCTCCAGTGCTCGAAGGAAGTGCGTGATCACAGGATTTTCCCCATGAAAAAATCCTCTCATCCTCGGCCGGGATCAAAGCCACATTTTCGGGCATCAGAGGCGATCACGTAACCTGTGAGCTATCGAGGCCAGTAAGGAAAAGTGTAATCGTCCGCTAGACAGAGAATAATGCCCACGCAAATGGCCTGAGAGCGCCAGTGAAAAAATGTCACGCTTTAAACAATGGAGTTTCCCATCCTGTATTTCTTTATCCATGACCATAAAGAACAAGTAATTTTTATGGTTTATTGTTGCAGAAACTTGACTCTGCATTGTAGAACATGACATACATTATTGGTCTGCGCATATCGTAGGCTCATGTCAGACAGATAGATCAAGCAAAATATTATTTTTACCTTTTTTGCTTTTAGCCAACCTTATAAACCCCTCGGCACATATAAACCTTACACTGAACCTGACGAACATCTGGTGCAAGTATGAGCTCAAAAGGAAAACTGGTTCAAAAGTTTTAAGAACATTTACAGACGCATCCTGAATTTTTATATAGACCTTTCCATTGAAACCGAAACTGGAGTAACTGTGCAGAAGTAAGACAGCAAAAAACGTGCGTTTCCTCCCTTAAAATGTGCAAACACTACTACACATCCGGAGGAAGACGGAAGTTTTTTGCTGTCCTGCTTCTGCACAGTTCAGTTTCGGATTCAAGGAAAATATAAACAAATTCTGGTGCCATCTCTTGATTAAAGAAACAAACATAAACCAAGATATATGATTTTTACCCCTTCCCCCTACTATAGGGATATGTAAACCTTACTCTGGACCGAATGAATATATATTGCAAATATGAGCTCAATCGGATAAGTGGTTGAAAAGTTTTTAGAACATTTACAGACGCACCCTGAGCCTGAATTTTTATATATAAAGACAAGTATTATTTTATTTTTTGTTCTTTTTATTACATGATTGACCATGATTTTGACGTGTTACGTGTCTAGGCGACGTCCAACATTTTTTATCTCAAAAACAATACCGGTACCCAGAAAAAAAATGAAAGAGGGAAATTTTGCTTAGATTTGATCCCTCCATCCACCCCCCCCCCCCGCCATGTTTGTACACTACCCTGTACACATGAATATGAAAAAACTATATTTTTCTCCGAGCGACGCCGGGTACTTCAGCTAGTAAATTTTTTGATTGTGGTCATCAAGAATAGGCCTACCCACCCTCATATTAGTAATTATTTTTTGTGTGGACAAATTTCCAAACAGTGGATACTCTGAGACAAGCACTGAGTTCATCTGCAGATGTTCTTTATGGAATAATTGGAAGGGTTTGGCGAAAATCTCCTGCGAGAAAAAGGAAACCCCTCCCATTTTTTCTAAGATGTCTTAGGTTTCTGATTGTCAGATCTATAAGAATTTGTTACGTTGTTCGATTGTTAAAAAGTTTGGATTGCCGAAGCCATGCAATAGAAAGGGCTTAACCAATACAGCCTACAGAAAAAGCCTGCTCACGGAAAAATCATCCATCGTTACATCACCTACGGTAGGGAGAATTTCGGGCTAAATGTTCGTAGAAATATGAGTAACAATACCCTACTGTGAGTGATGCAACACCTCATAAAGAGTAGGCCTGCGGATAAAAAGCGACCAGATTTAGAGCTTATTATTGGTAGAAATACGATTAACAATAGCTACACCTTTTGTCTGCAGGCCTTAACTCTAGGAGGTGTTGAGGTGTTGTAACAATGTACGACGTTTTCGCGCTCTGATTTTGAGTAGAGGTGGTGTTGGCATAACCTTCACCTTCTAAACATAGAGATAGATGTACACCAGAGAAGGAAACTCAATGCTAAATCAAGGGACTTGGGATCAAGTGCTCGCCAGCGATAACACAGACACATGTCTAAAGAATTGCCTGGAAAAGTCCACACTTATCATCGTGCGCCTATATCTGGTAGCCATTCAGTAAAGTAAAAGAAAATAATTTTGAACCTTAAAAAAAACACAAAATAATTTTTTAGCTCTCATGGAATTATAGGGAATTTCTTTGGTAGCAGAATTTCAACAGAAAGTTATTAAAATAAATATCTTAAAATGCAATGATGTCAGCAACAATAAAGACTTCATTATTCTTTATTGTTGTTGACATCATTAGTTTGAACGTGCGTCCACAGTATTCATCGAGAAATATGCCTGGTGCTTATCATTTTCTTAGACACCTTTGAATAGCGAAACGCTCATAGATGGGTCGATCCAGTCTTTTTTGGTGTTGACATCATTGTGCATAGCCTACAATGAAAAGAGAAAGCCCTCTACTGTGTAAAAAACAAAAGTTTTCCAGTCAGTGTTGATGTTAAAATGCGGCACGGCAGAAAAAACAAACGCGAAAAGGAAATTCAGCTGGAGAACTCAGACTTCAGAGACGCAAAACTTCCATTTCGTTTCTCCTATCGAGGGATATGTTGTCGATCATTGAAAATGAAATACAGACAGGTAATCTAGATCTAATATGCTGGTCACTTGCACCCCAAAACTTATTCATACTTTCATAGTTTAAAATGGTAATTATACAGGGTGATTCAGAAAGATAGATCAAGAATGAAATACCATGTACAGTTTGTAGCGGGGAACAATATTTTCCCATAAACATGGGTCCGGAAATGCATCATTACAGAGATAATGCAACTTGTACGAGGTAGGAATGACATTACAGTAGGTGTTCAAAATGCCGACCCTGAGCCTCAATGCAGGTTTTTAGTATGTGGACGAGATTCTGGCGAACTCTGGTGATATGGGTGATGACGGTCTGGAAAACGCTGTTGGTAAAGTCTTTCCCCTTCAGTAGCATTACTCTGTGCCTCACCATAGAGGAGATGCATGTCTGCCACCTCCGCATTAGTCAAGCAATCCATTGTACGACAATGGAGTTACATGTTTCATTTCCTCTCTTATAAAGGAGAGAACCCGAACAATTTACATGTTTAGATCCTAATTTACATGCACCCTACCATTGCCGTCCGAGTAACACACATATTTTCCTACCTCGTACAAGTTGCATTATCTCTGTAAGGATGCATTTCCGGACCCATGTTTATAGAAAAAATATTGTTCCCCGCTACAAATTGTACATGGTATTTCATTTTTGACCTACCTTTCTGAATCACCCTGTATAGCACGAAATACTATGGTTTTGAGGGCATTTTCAAATCGAAGCGAACCGGAAGTGCCGCCATTAAAGCTCGTAAATTTGAGCGAAACGATTCACTATAAGAAATACTATTCCTGGAATAAGTGGCTACCCGACCTCTAGAGGACCATATAACTTTATCAGGATATCTTTGGTTTTTTCTGGTGTTTATCTGAGGATTTATCCGTTGTTAAATTATAAACAAAGGAGAAAATGTGAGTTCATCAAACGAAACAATTTGAATGAATTGAATTTGATAAAAATAATTACCGCGCAAACTGCGCGTGGGCCCCGTTCATTTATTTATAATAATGTTAAGTTGTTAGATACTTTCTGTTGACAATAGCAGGTTATCCTGTTTGACTCCTTCTATTTTCGTGTCTTTATTTTACTATTATTAGCTTTTTTGCTTTCTGCTGTTTTTGTTTACTTATGTCAGATACTTTTATCGTGATTTTCATTAACTCAGGTTTGGGCTTCTGCCTGTGGGGGACAATTCAGAGTCTTTCCTCCCGGTTTTTTCTGGTGGGTTTTGTTTCCCTGATGTTGTTACATTATTATTATTATTATTATTATTATTATTATTATTATTATTATTAT
>JAHWFO010081600.1:175619-190298 GCA_023313115.1 Rhysida immarginata | reverse complement strand
AACCTCAGTCTTAGCCACACTGATCTTCATCCCAGCTTCTTCACATTTGGCTGCAAACCGGTCTAGTGCATGCTGAAGGTTCGTGCGAGAAGACCCAAGGAGGACAAGGTCGTCAGCAAAGAGCAACCTCTCCACCAGGCAGTCGCCCACACAAACACGCTCATCGCCTCGGCTGCCCCTGTCTATCCAGTCCATAAAGATAATGAACAAGATGGGCGACAGTACGCACCCTTGGCGGAGTCCAACACCCACGGTGAACGGTCTTGACTTAATGCCATTTATCCGGACACACATCTCAGAGCTTTCGTACAGAGACATGATAGCAACCAGTAATTGCCCATCCACTCCATACTCTTGCAACACTTGCCAGAGCTTCTCCCGAGGAACTCTGTCATATGCTTTTTCGAGGTCCACAAAGCAAGCTTAGATCTCTTTTGCATACTCCCAGGATTTCTCAAAGATTTGCCTTAGAGCAAAGATGTGATCTCTCGTGCTTCGGCCAGGTCGGAAACCACACTGCTCCCCCGACAGTTTGGAGTCGACTATTTCCCGACTTCTCTTCTACAGACACTTAGCGTACACTTTCCCAGGAATACTGAGCAAAGAGATGCCTCGATAGTTGTTGCAATCTCTCTGATCTCCATTTTAAATGCTTCGCTGTTAAAGAACGAAATTGTTCGGGCACTGCAAGCCCATCAGTGGCTTGCACTCACAAACTTTATGCAAGAACGTAGCTCCTCCATGCACATTGCTGTGTGTTAAGGATGTTCTTAGACGACAATTTACAGAACTACGTGCCATGAGCCATGACTTTCGTCATGTGTGGCCTGCCCACTCCCCAAACCTCACTCTATGCGACTTTTGGTTTTGGAGACTTTTGAAACGTTTGTATGTCGTGACAATCCAAGAACTGTACCTGTTCCTAAATACAGCATTTCACGTAACGTGTGCAACATTTCGCCGCACATACTTCTGTCAGCTGTGGAATATGCCATCATGCGATATCAGATGGTATCTGAAAATGGTAACCATCATATGGACCATGTTATGTTGTAATTTGTTATATTTTACATGTTTTGAACATGTTAAACTATTGTAAACATGTGGCTAAATGTGGAATTAGTTATTAATTCGCCGTCCGGTTGGCAAAATTCGTAACTAGTTTTTTTTTAACTGAAACAAATTCACATCCCTTCATTACGCCCTCCATAAAATTTCACACTTTTCTGAGACTGGCTTTGCCTGTAGGCAGCTTTGCAATAAGGTCCTTTAATTATGGACATCCGGTACAACAGAATAAGTCATGTGTTTTTTAACTGCAATGGGGCGATAGTATAACTCATTTCCTAGTTTGCGCCGTTGTACTTAGCACTTCCGGAACTAATAATAATTATTAACTGGAGATGCGTCTCCAAGCATAGGTAATGATTTTTCAATTGAAAAATGGCAGGAAAAATTCTGCGACCCGGATTCGAACCAGGAACCTCGACTATCATGGCCGATGCTTCTACCAATTGGGCTATCGCAGACACCACGGACAGCCAAACAGTCTCAAGGTGTCTTAAAGACAACCAAGTTGTCACGGTTGAAAGCCCAATAGGAGAGGGGAACCTGGCCCGCAGATCGAGAATTTCTCCACTCCAGATCATCAGAAAGTTGATGAACTCACAAGTAAATACTAATAATTATTAACTGGAGATGCGTCTCTAAGCGTAGGTTAATGATTTTTCATTTGAAAAATGGAAGAAAAAATTCTGCGACCCGGAATCGAACCAGGAACCTCGGCTATCATGGCCGATGCCTCTATCAATTGGGTTTTCGGCCATGATAGTCGAGGTTCCTGGTTCGAATCCGGGTCGCAGAATTTTTTTTCCATATTTCAATTTAAAAATCATTTCCGAAACAGCAAATCAACTGTAGATTTTCGGGGTATAATTTATTCCATTTCTAAATGGCATGCAGCAGGACTTAAGACAATGTCATGTAGATTTTGGCAGAGACGTCGATCAGGGAAAGTGAGAGAGGCTGATGACACGACGAAAATACGTCAGGAAAAAAGAGCCACTCCGAAAGCAGCACGTAAAGAGAAAAAGGAAAAAGGTCAGAGAATGTCTTGGCAGCAAAACAGACGGTCGGGAGAATGGAGCCGACATGGAACCGTATGGGATTATAAGAAATCTGCTTGGCAAAGGGAGAATGTCGAACGACATCGGATAGAGAGCGAGTTTTTCTCCATGAGAAAGACGCCACCGACCAAGACCTCTGAAGGCGGACGAGTCTACGGCGAACGGGAGATAGCGACCGGCGAGCGAGATAGCTGCCGACGAGCGAGAGAGCAGCCAGCGTAGCCCAGCGGAAAACGAGCGGGCACCCGTTTTTTCTACATGTTTGCACGACGAAGATTGGCAAAGTCATCTAGTCAGGTCCCTCGAAAGGATTATTGCTGAATTGAGCGGCGTGAGAAATCCAGAGGAAAACCGAAGTGAGAACGAAAGAGGAGCTCCAGCTTCGAGCGTACCGCAGGTGTCAAGTGGACTGTTCCCGACGGGAGAAAGCAAAGCAAACTTTCTTCGTACATGTTTCTCCAGGTACGAGAGAACTCTTGATAATTACGAGATAAGTAATTTAGCCTCAGCAAGTGCCTTGTTAAATATCACCGTGTTAGCCACGGAGCTTAGATCTTCTCAATACGAACTTTTTCAAGCGGCGTTCGGGTATGACGCAATTGGACTGAATATTGGAGATTCGATTCTTGGGGTATATCCCTTTTCTCTTGGCGCCTATTTCCTAAGAGGAGCTGGGGGATTTATCCTGAATTATCTGAGATCTGCTACATATTTCTGAGAGTGAACTTTTTTTTAACCCCGTCATAGAATCTAAGCAGAGATAGAGCTGTGCATTTACGTAACAAATCCGCCACTTTTCAAAAATAATTGCATCGAAGTAAGGAGAAGCATAGGTGGACATTTTCTTCTGCATTTATATCCCTTATAGACTGTCGTCTATTTAAATTATCCTGTGCATTTTCTTTTGGTGAACACCAGCTTCGGTACCCCAATTTACAGCCGTTATCTCGCCGGAGAGCTATGCGTGTACAGGGAGCGTCACGACGCAAGGCAAGCCAATCTTGATGGACTAGTAGAGAATGTCTGGTGCAGCATCCCGTTTACTTCCTACTCTGGCAGTTCAGCGAGCGACGGAATTCTAGTGAGCCGATGGGAGGCTACAAGTGACCTTCAGTACAAGTGCGCGTGCTTCACCGTTGGTGCAATGCTGTTGTTAATATATCTTTGTGTCCAAAGTAATGTCATCAGTGTGTTTCCATTCCAACTAATGTGTTTTCTTAGTGCCTCCAGTAAAAGTGTCAGTCCTTTGGTATAAAGATTGAAAAGTTCTGAATGTGTGATTGTTTATGTGCTTTAGAATTTTGGCTATATTTAATCTGGAATTAAATACTGCAACTCCTGTGGTGCTACAAGTTATGAAAGCGTCTTTTGGTGCTACTGATGCACCCTTTAAAAGCATGTGTTCTGATTATGTGCCTCATTTTGCTTTTTCTTCGTATTTCATCCACATTTTACAATAGTCTCCAGTCGTCTCGGCGACTTACCTAGCCTCGTCATTCGTCTGGAATTTCGCCCTCGTTTTCCATCGCACTTTTCATAGACACTGTCTACGAATTATCTTCATCGGACTCTATCTGTTAACAACAAGCGTCATCTTCTGTGTGATATCCGAATACAGAGTTAACTAGCCTCCGTTTTCGAGATCTTCCGCCATTGTTTACTATTTAATCTATTTTTTTTTTTGGTTTCCCCCCGCCTCTGAGTCAACTTGCAATCAGTTTGATCTCTTCGCATCGTAACCAGGCGAGGTGGTCACTTCAGCTTAGACCAACTGTATGCATTTACGAGTTGGCACACGAGGCCCAGCCGGAATTCATCACGCCAAGAATTGGACTGCTTGATTGTTTTTCTTCAAGCTGAAAAAAGAACTGTGACGTTACCTTTCATTTATTTGATTTCCACTTGTAACGTGCAGTACATCTGTATAGGAGCAGATATGTGCAGCGGAAATGAACACGCACAGGGACGGATTAAATTGAATAAGCAAATAATTTATTAATAACACAAAATCATAAATATTTAATTAAACGAAATAGAATGTCAATGCCTCTTGATTAAACTTAAAAGAAAGGGCTTCTAAATATAACCAAAATTTAGGTAATAAAGTCAATAACTCCTTAATACTACAAGGTATAAACTAGGATTTTACTCATATTGATACCTTCATTCACTATGCAATAATCTTAGTTGCTTATGAATAACAACTGTTAAAATCATACTTAATAACCAGCAATATCTTCAATGCAATAAAACCTTGTAATAAGGTATGATACACAACCAAAATAACTTAATGCGTAAACACACTAAACTACATCAGCAAAAATACAAACATATGTAGAAATACATCCCGGTGTAACACTTATTGACCTAACGTAACAATTGTAACATTACAAAAATACACGGGGTACTAAATCAAGTTACCTTCCTTGTGGCAACATTAAAACGTAGAGCTATTATTTTTAGCTCCAACAACAATTATTGTAAATAATAGAATAACAGCTTAATTCACTTAAATCCCATCTGGGCTACAATCGCTGTATACATTAATCTGCCTAACTTGTCACGATAAGCGCCTACGTTAAATAAAGATACGTAAATCAGATTTAATAACCACAAATGTTCTTTAGTCCAAGACAATAGTTTTTAGTTCAGTCCGAGTTTTAATAAAGTCTTATTCGGTAACACAGAAAAGAATGAACAGAAATTAAATCACCAAGATAAAGAGTCCAGCCTAATTCAGTGGGAATTAATACAGCGTCCTTTAGCCTAAACGCAGTAATTCACAGACAATCTCCTGTAACACAAAAATTCACCTTATGAAATTTTTCCTGAATTACAAATCATAATGGCTAACAAGATTATCAATGACCAAAAATTTTATGTGACTAAATTAACGCTATACATTCCCACGCTTCCTTCGACGGAGCACTACGGATAAAATAGACTTTGAACAATTTAGCACAAACACATTAACAGTAGGCCATTGCGAATCCTAAATGATACAAGAAATAATTATACATGCCTCCTGGCCACACGCAATTGATTCGGGTTGAATTACGCAGTTCGTGATTCCATAAGTCACTAAATGCGGCTTGAGAAATTGTGGCATTAACGCCAACCACATAGTTCAAAATCACAAGAGAAAACCTTTTCGGCTACTGACCTTCTGAAACATTGCGGAGCACTTTGAACGTATTCATGTGGAGGAAACACGCGCCATTCCCGCTGGTTTGCTACGTCGACGATTTCTCCGCTGCGTATGCTTCGCTGCATGGACTCCTTCTTTCGTCAGTAGCGGTGTTACCGGCTGTCGCTCTGGAATTTCGGGCGGCGTTCGTGTCTCTCTGTCTGCCTGCCTGGCCACGACATAGAGCCCTTTTTCACGTCTCCCACTCTGTACCGTGTGATGTAGTCTGGTGACGAAATGAAGTACTAATAAAAGGATCGGTTAGAGGCTAAAAAAGATGGCTGCCTAACAGACCGAGGAGCAGAGTAAAAACCTGTGTGTGTCTGATTCATTTAAGACTTTCTCCTAAGTTTAAAATACATAACAGATTTGGCGACGAGGATGTCAAATTAGAAAAGAGTGTAAAAGAAAAAAAAAAAAACACTTCATGTGAGTATAATAATCCAAAACTTGTGAACTTTAATGAAAACTCCACGGAAGAAATCTACACGACAGAAAAACAAAAACGAAAGTGAGTGAAGACAATGGAAAGCAGCTACGATAACTGAAGGTCAGAAACAAATTCATTAAATGCTAATGAAGAGTATTAAAGTTAAAAGTTATTATCAAAATTAACAAGATTAAAGTTAAGATTACAGAAACAGAGTGACTAAAAAAAAAACGAAAGTTAACGAAGAAATTTATTAAAGAGACAGGATAAAAGAGAAACTTATTGAAGTGAAATAAGGAACGTGAGATTGAAAAAAATTAAAAAAAAAAAAAGAAAGTTATTAAAGATACTCCAGGACAATTTTTATTCTTCTCAAAGAAGATTTTAAAGACAATTTTGAAAGAAATATTAAAGATAAACAAGATGACTACATATGAAGATTCTGGTTTAGAAGTTTTCAATCCTGATGTGCCACAAGCAGCAGATTCCTGGAAAATTTGGTCTCAGCGATGGGAATTCTACATAGATTCCCTAGATGAAATGCCAAATAAGCAAAAGAGGGCAAAGTTATTACACAAAGCAGGTCATCAGGTACAACTAATTTATGCTACTTTGACGGATGATGCAAAAACATACGAATCTACGAAGAAGGCCCTAGACGATTATTTCATGCCAAACAAGAAGAAAATCAGTCGATGGACACATACATCACAAAATTGAGAAATTTAGCGTTAACCTGTAACTTCAGTACGAATGATGAAAGAGATACCACAATAATAGAACAGATTATTGATGGATGTTCCAACAAGAAGCTCAGAAGAAAGTTTCTGCAGACAGAGAATTTAACTTTAACGGAGATAGCAAAGATTGCAAGGGCGTCAGAGCTCAGTGAAGTACAAGCAGCCAATATTGAAGGAAGAGCCCAAATTAAAGAAGAACCAGTCAATGCAATTCGGAAGAAAGAATTGGAATATATTAAAAGAGATCAGAAGACACACAATTTCAGAGGAAGAGGTCTAAGGAATTATGAAAATAGAGGACAAAGTAATACAGGAAAATTAAGACGACACCCAAATACTCAAAAAGATTACAGTATGTCCAGAATGGAAGGATATACAACTGGATGTTATCGATGCGGAGGAAATCACTATGCAAAGGAATGTCGAAGGTCAGTAGGAGTAATATGCAGAAATTGCGGAAAGAAAGGTCATTTTGCATCAGTATGTAGAAAAAAAAGAAAGACCAGAGTCAGATGATTATACTCTACGTCTGGAAACCATTTTGAAGACAGCAGTAGAAAATGATGAAGATTTAGCAACGATTTCGATCGATGGCGTGACATATGAGGCTATTCCAGATACTGGATCCTCGATAAATACAATTAATGAAGAAGTGTGGAAGAAAAGTGAAGCAAAAGGAAAACATTGCAAACGACAGATCGACGTATATACCCCTATGGAGTCGAAACGCTCTTGGAAATAATGGGACAGTTTAAAGCCGATCTAAAATTCAACGATAGGGTTATAAATTCTGATGTGATAGTAATGAAAGGAAAAGTCATGCCACTTATTGGTAAGCCTACAAGCATAGCGCTAGGTATTATTAAAATCAATACAGGACCAAGAAAGCATATCTATGCTATCAGTAGTGCAGTGGAACAAGTGATCACAAAACACAAAGACATTTTTGACAGTTTAGGAAAAGTAAAAGGATACCAATGCAAGATTTATGTCGATAATAAGGTACAGCCGGTAGCTCAGAAACCTCGAAGAATACCATTTCATTTAAGAAACCCTTGGAAGGAGAATTAAAACGACTACAGAAAGAAGGAGTTATAGAACCAGTAGTAGGACCTACAACATGGTGTTCTCCAGCAATCCTGGTTCCAAAGAAACAGACTAAGAAAATTCTATTATGCATTGATATGCGCATTCCAAATGTAGCGATACAGAGGGAAAGATACCAGTCACTAACGCTCGAAGAAGTACTAGAAGATATTGATGGTGCAACGGTAATCACTGAGCTAGATATAACTGAAGGATATCACCAAATTGAACTGCACGAAGATTCTAGAGAGATTACAACATTTTCAACCCATAAAGGAAATTTTCGTTACAAGAGATTAACTTTCGGAATTACCAGTGCCCCAGAGATTTTCCAAAGAGTTATTTCGGGAATGTTGTCAGATATTGAAGGAGTAAGAAATATTTCAGACAATATCCTAATATATGGAAGGACTGAAAAGGAACATAACGAAAGATTAGATAAGGCCCTTACAGCACTGAAGACACATGGTATTAAACTGAATAGGAAGAAGTGTCAATTTGGTATGGATAAATTAACATTTATGGGTCACACAATTTCAAGAAAAGGAATCATGGCAGCAGATGAGAAAGTGAAAGCTACCAAAGAAACGAAAGATCTGAAGACTCAAGCAGAAGTGCGAAGCTTTTTGGGTCTTGTAAATTTCTGTGGTAGATATATTCCGCACCTAGCAACATTGACAGCGCCACTCAGAGAACTTACAAAGAAGGAAAACCCTTGGAAATGGGAGAAGAAAGAAGAAGCAGCATTTAAGAAGATAAAAGAGGAGCTAATGAGCCAAAGGGTCTTGGCGTTTTTTGATCACAATGCATCAACTCGACTAGTTGTTGACGCAAGTCCTCTAGGTCTAGGAGGAGTATTACTACAAGCAAAGAAGGAAGGAGAATTCAGGCCAATACTCTATATAAGTCGAGGACTAACAGAAACAGAGCGACGATACTCCCAAACAGAAAAAGAAGCATTAGCAGTCGTTTGGGCAATTGGACGATGTAAACAATACCTAAGCGGAATTCAATTTGAATTGGAAACAAATCATAAAGCACTTGAAATCATATATGGACCAAGATCAAAGCCATCAGCAAGAATCGAGAGATGGGTTTTACGATTGATGCCTTACAAATTCAAGATAGTCTACAGACCTGGAAAGAAAAATATTGCTGACTATTTATCTCGATCGCAGAAAGAAATATGGATAACAAGTAAACCGAGTTTAGCAGAAGAACATATCCGCGCAGTTACACACTTATCATCACCGAAGGCTATAAAATTGGAAGAAATACAGAAACATAGCATAGAAGACAGTCAAATTCAAAGAGTGTTCGAAAGTTTAAGAAATGATGATTGGAATAGAGCAGATGAAGATTACAAGAAAATCAAACACGAACTATCCAGTGTAGACGAATTATTGTTGAAAGGAAGGCGTATAGTTATACCAGCAACGCTTCGGAAAAGAATTTTAATATGTGCACACGAAACACACCAAGGCATTGTACGAACAAAACAGATGTTAAGAGATAAAGTTTATTGGCCAGGACTTGATAAAGAAGTTGAAGATCTCATCAAAACATGTCCTGAATGTCAAATCGTAACAGAAAATACAACAAAAGTTGAAATCAAAGCGTCATATTTACCAGAAAAAGCATCGGAATCATTAGCATTAGATATATGTGGACCATTACCGAGTGGAGAAAACATTGTAGTCTTAGTAGATTACTACTCCAGATGGCCTGAAGTTTTAGTCACAAAAACAATTACCGCACAGAAAATAACATCTTGGCTGAGAGAAGTATTTTCGAGATGGGGAAATCCAGAAGAAATAAGGACAGATAACGGACCACAGTTTATTGCACAAGAATTTCGAGACTTTCTTGAGGAAATAGGAACAAAACATCATCTGACAATACCATACTGGCCTCAGGCAAACGGTTTAGTAGAAAGACTGAACAGAACATTCATGAAGGTAGTGAAAATTAGACATCAAACACGTCAAGAATTAAGACGGACACTGACTGATTTTCTACAATCATACAGGTCAACACCTCATGCAGTTACAGGAATATCACCAGCAGAGTTAATACAAGGAAGGAAAATACGTACAAAAATTCCAATCTTCGATAGAGAATTGGAAAAGAACAAGAAAAAGAAAGATATCAAGAACAAGCATGACAAAAGAAAAAGAAAAATGGAAACTGATGTAAATAGAAAGAGAAAAACTGTAGGAAAATACAAACATGGACAGATGGTATTGGTGAAAAGATTTGGATTAACCAATAAGACATCAATGCCATATTTTGAAAATCCATGTCAAGTGATTAATCAATATGGACCAGCGGTTTGGCTTAAAACACCAAATAATAAGATAGTAAAGCGACACGTCCAACATATCAAGCCATTCCACAAAATGGATGACCTTGAGAATACTGAATCAGATGATGATGATATGGAAATTGAAGTGGAAAATGGACAAAATGCAACTTTGGAAGACGGAGATGGAAAAGAAGTCCCACAACTTAGAAGATCAACAAGAGAGCGAAGAAGTCCAAAGAAATTTAAAGACTTTATTAGATATTAATTCATTTTGTTCTGATTGTTAAAAAAAAAAATGAAAAAATAAATTAATAAGAAGGAAAAGGAATGTGATGTAGTCTGGTGACGAAATGAAGTACTAATAAAAGGATCGGTTAGAGGCTAAAAAAGATGGCGGCCTAACAGACCGAGGAGCAGAGTAAAAACCTGGGTGTGTCTGATTCATTTAAGACTTTCTCCTAATATAGAAGGAGATGAAGCCAGAAACTGTGGACACAGATTAACAAGAACAACAGGAAACCACTATTCCACATCAGATAGTGGAATAGTGGTTAAAAACTCACTAAACTCACTAAACTCACTCCAAAAACAATTAACAAAAAATGTGTCAAACTATAAAGTCAAAAGAAACAATAGTAATTATCAAGCCATCATCAAACAATTGAATGAAAAAGAAGTATTTTATCTAAAAGATGACAAATCGAACCATATTGTAGTTGTTGATAAGGAAAACTATTTTCATAATGTCCAAAAAATGCTTGATGAAGGCCCTTACATAGAACTCAGTAGCAATCCCTTAAAAAACTTAGTCACTAAAGTCAGGGAATGCATCAAAAAATGTAATATTATCTTTAGAGATGCCAAACTACATGACCTACTACCAATCAATCCTATCCTGCCACGATTATATTGTCTTCCTAAAACCCATAAGGAAGGCAATAAGTGGAGACCTATTGTAAATAGCATCAACTCTCCTACAGATCTTTTAGCCAAGTTTATGCTTAAAAACTTCCTCATGAAATTAAAATTAAATGGTCTATATTTCTCAATTAAAAATTCTATAGAAATGTGCCATAAGCTAAAGAACTCTCGAGTATCAAGTGATGACGTGTTAATCTCGTTTGACATTGAGTCACTATATCCGAGCATTCCGCTTATAAGAGCCATCGAAGTTCTTGAAGACACAATGGATGAGAATGAGTGGCCCTTAGGGATTGTTAGTGAGGTTATAAAGGTCATGAGACTTATTTTATTCAACAATGTTTTTGCCTTTAACAACAAATGGTACAAAATGACCGATGGTACTCCTATGGGAAGCAGCATCAGCCCTTTTGTAGCTAATATCTACATAAGAAAATTAGAAAACCAAGCCTTAACAGAATTCAAATATTTTCCGAATGTCTGGCTAAGATACGTGGATGATGTATTTGCAATTTTTAATACGAAAGAAGAAAACGTTGAGACCTTTTTGTCCAACCTTAATAATCTTTGCCCAAATATTAAGTTTACTAATGAAGTAGAAGCCAATGGTAGCCTTCCATTTCTGGATATTAGATTGACAAGATCAAGAGAGGAACTAAATTACGACATCCACAGGAAAGCAAATTTCGTCCCAAATTTTATTAAAAATGACTCTAACCATAGCTATCAACACAAATTAGCAGCATTTAGACATATGGTTTACAGAGCGCATGTCATCCCTCTGAACACAAAAAGCAGAGAAAATGAACTTAAAACAATCGAGGAATTTGCCAGATTGAACGGTTACCAGAAAGAAATAGTCAACAGCATCTCCAAAAAAGTAAAACACAAGATCAACCTGGAAAACATCACCACACTACAGAAAGGAAACATCCAAGGAAGAGTGTTAGCCTTGCCCTACAATCAACAACTAAATAAGGGCATGAGGAGGATCGCAAGAGAATTTGGCCTTACTATTGTCTATAGGAGTTCCAACACAGCTAAAAAACAGTTAAAGAACCCAAAGGATATAATTCCGCAGGAAAATAGACCAGGAGTCTACAAACTACCATGTGCCAAATGTAATGCGGTTTACTACGGGCAATCACGGAGAGCAATCAAGACAAGAATTGGTGAACATTTGGCATGTATCAGGAAAGGAAATTTTGCAGTATCGAGATTCGCTGACCATATCCTAGATTGCCAACATGACTATAATCCTGAAGACTTTGAAATTATTTACAGCACAAGTGACCCGAAACTGTTGAATTTCCTGGAGTCGTATGCCATCACCAGTGAAGAACCTGCTAATTTACTAAACAGTGACTTGGGCCCAATGGACGTGACACAATTGAGAGACTTGGCAAAACTTTTGCATATTCCCAAACTGACCTATGGAAAGAATAAACGCACAATAGACAACAATGATTCCTGATTGGTTGATCATCGTCTACCAGTAATTTCAATTTATGTACTTTAAACTTGCATTTATTTCTGTAATTAGATTGTAACTAACTGTCTTTTACTATATAAGTGACTCTGTAATTCTTCTACTTTATCAGAACAGAACTCCTCTGGTCTGATCAAGTTCTTGTATTCGCTGAGGAAGGCAGCTTGGCTGCCGAAATGCGCATACGTTGTAATAAACATCTGATGTGGAATAGTGGTTTCCTGTTGTTCTTGTTACTTTCTCCTAAGTTTAAAATACATAACATACCGTTGTACAGCTTCCCCAACGATTCGCTTTACCAGCTTCAGTCATTTTTGAATTCCCACTCTCTTATTCCTTTTCGACCTTCGCGCTCGAGAACGACTCCTCTCTCCCATTGGCTGTCTCCTCGTGACGCAGTCTCTGACGTTGCCTCTTCCTTTCCGAGTGGCGAAATGATCGTGTCCGGAAATGCCCAATTCCACCGTCGTGCTCTACGATGATTGGGGATTTCCGTGACACCACTGCTTACTTCGTTTAATAGCTTATTTATCTTCATTTTTGTTAGGTAAGGTTAGGTTAGGTTCGTTCAATAAAACTTTATTTATCCTAATCACGTTCCTACCCTCTTGTCTTTTACTCTGATGAATCCACATGACAGACAATAAAAAAACATGTGTAATAGCTAATGGCTGCAATATTATTAATCTGAATTACACCTTGAGAGTTGAGTAAATCACCTTCAACTCCTTTGAAACACTAGATCAGTTTTAAACAGTTTCATTTATGAAGTTTATGAATAAATTTTGTAAATATATAGTTATAAAAATCTTGGGAAAAAGTAAAAATGCTTTAAAACTGCGTGACTTTCTTCACTGGCGGTAGCTTTTATGAAGTGATTATGCGGAAGTACATTGAGCGCTATGGGAAGTCCCTAAATAAAAAAAAATAGATCAAGATACATAGAATCTGGTAAAGAAATAAATTTTGAAAATATATATAGTAGTTTTGTTTATATTACAAAACAGTTCTTACTTTAAATATGACCCTCGTACATTATGAGCACTTGAGCAATCCTGCGTCGGCAAAGCGATTTCAGGTGCGCGCACCCATTTCAGTAATGCTTAAAAGATTAACAGAAGGTAACAATATATTCCTTCTTGGCAAATCGATTGTTATATGACATGCCAGTATCTTTGAATTCTTTACACTCACTGTTTTAGCACGTGAATTCGACTTGAAGGGGTCCACGAAAAATTCTGAAAAGTTGATACGGCCGGGCTAAGACTTTCATGGTCACATTAATTCGTTTTCAAGTTATCTTGCAGACGGCGGATGGACGGACGGCCGGATAAACGTACAGACCAAGGGCGCATTCTTATAGGTTGCTTTTATGCTAAAGCTCCTAATAAAGAAAAACTAACGAGCGATAATACAGGCTGATCAAAAGTCGCGCACATTTAAATTCGATTGTCTATAAATTGTGTGTAATAGTTTAAACGTTTCATCAGCTACTTTGGAACTTATATTTTGAGTATATTTTATAAAAATAAACATGAATTGGGTAAATATTATCATATATATAAAATCAGCGACGGTGGAGTATATCACAAAAGTATAGAGAGAGATGTGTGTCAAAAATCTAACAAAGACGTTCAGTCTAACAATAGAGAGTTAGTTTTTTTTCGTTATGAGAAATTTTTCGCACAAAAAGGAAAAATTGTAAGTCACTTCCGTTAATTATTTTTCGTAACGCACGATGTACAGAGAACAACAATTCGTTATTAGGAGCTTTAGCATAAAAGCTACTTATAAAAATGCGCCCTTGGTCTGTACGTTTATCCGTCCGTCCGTCTGGCTGTCCGCCGTTTGCACGATAGCTTAAAAACGAATTCATTTTTTCAAATTCTGTTTTCCGAAATATGACCATCAAAGTCTTAGCTCGGCCGTTTCAACTTTTCAGAATTTTTCGTGGATTGCTTCAAGTCGAATTCACATGCTAAAACAGTGGGTGTAAAGAATACCAAGATAATGGCGTGTCACATAACAATCGATTTATCAAGAAGGAATACATTGGTACTTTCTGTTGACTACTGACATCGGCGCGTGCACGTGAAATCGCTTTGTCGACGCACGATTGCTCAAGGGCTAGTAATCTATATTATTAAGTAGCCGAAGAATGGAGCTACGTATTAGTTTTATAATGTGTTAACTGTGTATCCCTTCATAGTTTCTACATTTTTGAGGTAGAAGGTTGTATTTCGGAATGTAGCTTAATATGGGCATGCCCATCTGTACTATTTAGTTTGGTTTTGATTGGTACACTGGGGTCGAAATTACGGGGGTGAGATTCAGGGAGGGCAACATATCTGTGTGCTATTTAGGTACATAAAGGCGTTAAATTCGGTATCCAGGT